>JADRCD010243969.1:0-13263 GCA_019843815.1 Montemys delectorum | reverse complement strand
GCATGTTGCATATATGAAGTCCATCTTCCTCCCTCCTTCCCTCTGCCTCTTTCTTCCCCTCCCCCTCCTTTCCACTATTCTCCCCTCTCCTTTTCTCTGGTGAGTGAAACAGATGACCTACTACATCTCTAGCTTACGCATTTGCACTGCATCTCTCTAGGCGCTGGGGAGAAAGGAGTGTATTTCTGGTTAGTAAATGGTTGTTCCAGTCACTAAGATCTCTTAGGAGCAACAAAAATAGGGAAGAAGCCAGGAAACTGCGTGCTTTGCATTTTGGCAGTAGAGATCACCCTGTTAATGCCTGCAGCTTTTTGTACCGTGTTCTTAACCCTCTGGATTCACCGTTTCCTTTGAAAAATCAATTCCATATATTTTGTGTCCCTGCATATGTGCTTGTGTCTTTGTTTTGCCCTGATTTTGCACCTTCTTCCTTCCTCATTCTTGCCTTTGATTCATAGGTCTTGAGCAGGCAAGGCAAGGGCTCTGGCAGCTGAGCCACACCCCAAGCCCTAGCACCTACATCTGACTTGCTTTGTTCTCCATGAGATGCTCTCTAGCAGTCTTTCTTTTCTGCCTCTCTTGCTGGTGCAAAGCCGACTGTACCTGTGATGTTGTGTAGTTTTATTCTCTCTGTAGGTTTAAATTTTGTTGCCCTGTGTATAGGTTGCTTGAGTCTCTGTTTCCCATCTTACAAGTTCAGTAGTGATCTTTCTTCAATCTAGAAAACTTTAAAACTATTTTCTCTTAAAAGTCTTGCTCTTTTTTTTCCCTCTTCCACCAGAAGAGAAACATGATAGATATGTATGGAACTTTCTTATATTATTCCCTAGCTCTTAGTTTCTCTGAAAATTTCCAAGTTTTCATGTTGCATTCTGCCTTCCTGCTTGATGTTGGCTCTTTGTGTGAGTATCAGATCCCTAAGGGAGGCTACGGTGGGCTAAGCGAGGCCCCAGTAGGCTGAGGCTCCAGTGAGCTAAGTGAGGTCCTGGGGGTGGCGGGGACAGGGGAGGGCTGAGTGAGACTCCAGTGGGCTGATTGAGACTTTAGTGGGCTGAGGAATGCCCCAGTGGACTACCTCCTGCCCCTTCTATGTTGTATCTAGTAATTTACTCTAAGAATCATTTTCGCCGGGCAATGGTGGCATATACGTTTAATCCCAGCACTTTGGAGGCAGAGGCAGGTGGATTTCTGAGTTCGAGGCCAGCCTGGTCTACAGAGTGAGTTCCAGGATAGCCAAGGCTACACATAGAAACCCTATCTCGGAAAATCAAAAAAAAAAAAAAAAAAAAAAAGAAGCATTTCCTAGTTTGTTTTTGTTTCTTTCACTTTTGTCTTCTTTTGTGTTTAATCCCTTGACTTTGTAATCTCTAGTCTTAATGCCTTTCTGACTCCAGAAATTGTAGATGGTAGTTTTAAATTTTGTTTTGTAGGCCTAAAAGATGGCTCAGCAGATAAAGGCACTTGCCAGTAGGTCTGATGATTTAGTTCAATCCTTGGAACCCATATGGTGAAAGAAGACAACAGCCTTTCTGTTACCCTTTGACCTCCACATGTATGTCATGGTCACACAACCACTTACATTCATGAAGACACACACACACACACACACACACACACACACACACAGAGTAAAATAAATGCAAAAATGTTTGTTTTCCCATGGCAATCTGAACTTTCTAATCTATGTATATTTATAATTTTCTCTCTACTCATTACACAGATATCAATTTTTAAGTTCTCCTTGAAGCACTCCCATAGCTCAGGTTCTGTAGCTAAGTCTTGGGTCTACAAAACAGCTATCCCCTGCATTGTTTCTTCATTTGAGCTCCTTAATGGATGTGTTTTCCCTCTTCCTGGTGTGAAGGTGCACCTACACAGCAACTTCTGTCCCTTTGAAGGCTACAAAGTTTCTTATTTATTTATTAAAATTATTGACATATCAAATGTTATACCCTCTTACACAGTTTCTCCTCTCCCGGAAACCCCCTATCCCATTTCCCCTCCCTCTGCTTCTATAATGGTGCTTCTGCACCCACCCACCCACTGCCACCTCCCTGCCCTCAATTCTCCTACACTGGTGCATCTATTGAGCCTTCATAGGACCAAAGACCTCTCCTCCCATTGATGCCTGACAAGGCCATCCTCTGCTACATATGCAGCTGGAGCCATGTGTACTCCTTGATTGGTGGCTTAGTCCCTGGGAGCTCTTGGTGGAGAGGGGGTCTAGTTGGTTGATATTGTTGTTCTTCTTATGAGGTTACAAACCCCTTCTGCTCTTTCAATCCTTTCTCTAACTCCACCATTAGGGACCTTGCACTCAGTGCAATGGTTGGCTGCAAGCATCCAACTCTATTTGTAAGGCTCTGGCAGAGCCTCTTAGGAGACAGCTATACCAGGCTGCACTTTCAGCAAGCATTGCTTAACATCCACAATAGTGTCAGAGTTTGGACTGTATCTGGGACAAATCCCCAGGTGGGACAGTCTCTGGATGGCCTTTTCTTCAGTCTCTGCTCTGCACTTTTTTGCCATATTTGCTCCCATGAATATTTTGTTCCCTTTTTAAGAAGGACCGAAGCACTCACACTTTGATTTTCCTTCTTCTTGAGCTTTATGTGATCTGTGAATTGTATCTTGGGTATTCAAAGCTCTTGGGCTAATATCCACTTATTAGTGAGTACATACCATGTATGTTCTTTTGTGTTTGGGTTACCTCATTCAGGATGATATTTTTCTAGGTCCGTCCATTTGCCTAAGAATTTCATGAATTCATTGTTTTTAATAGCTGAGTAGTACTCCATTGTGTAAATGTATCACATTTTCTGTATCCATTCCTCTGTTGAAGGACATCTTTCCACCTTCTGGCTATTATAAATAAGGCTGCTATGAACACAGTGGAACATGTGTCCTTGTTATATGTTAGAGAATCTTCTGGGTATATGCCCAGGAGTGGTATAGTTGGGTCCTCAGGTCGTACTATGCCAGTTTTCTCAGGAACTGCCAGACTGATTTCCAGAGTAGTTGTACCAGCTTGCAATCCCACCAACAATGGTGGAGTGTTCCTCTTTCTCCACCTCCTTGCCAGCATCTGCTGTCACCTGAGTTTTTAATATTAGCCATTCTGATTGATGTGAGGTAGAATCTCAGGATTGTTTACATTTCCCTGATGACTAAGGATGTTGAACATTTCTTTAGGTGCTTCTCAGCCATTCAGTATTCCTCAGTTGAGAATTCTTTGTTTAGCTCTGTTCCCCATTTTTTTAATGGCATTATTTGATTCTCTGGAGTCTTATCTTCTTGAGTTCTTTGTATATATTGGATATTAGCCCTCTATTTGATGTAGGGTTGGTAAAGATCTTTTCCTAGTCTGTTGGTTGCTGTTTTGTCCTATTGACAGTGTCTTTTGCCTTACAGAAGCTGTGCAATTTTATGAGGTCCCATTTGTCAATTCTTAATCTTAGAGCATTGACGTTCTCTTCAGGAACTTCTCCCCTGTTCCCATGTATTTGAGGCTTTCCCCGACCTTCTCTTCTATTAGATTCAATGTATCTGGTGTTATGTGGAGGTCCTTGATTCACTTGGACTTGAGCTTTGTATGGGGAGATAGGAATGGATCAATTTGCATTCTTCTACATGCTGACCTCAAGTTGAACCAGCACCATGGTGAAAACGCTGTCTTTTTTCCACTGGATGATTTTAGAACCTTTGTCAAAAATCAAGTGACCATAGGTGTGTGAGTTCCTTTATGGGTCTTCAATTCTATTCCATTGATCTACCTTCTTGTCATTGTACCAATACCATGCACTTTTTAATCACTGTTGCTCTGTAGTACAGCTTGAGGTCAGTTATGCTGATTACCCCGGAAGTTCTTTTTTGTTGAGAATAGTTTCTGCTATTCTGGGTTTTTTGTTATTCCAAATGAATTTGAGAATTGATCTTTCTAACTCTATGAGGAATTGAGTTGGAATTTTGATGGGAATTGCATTGAATTTGTAGATTGCTTTCAGCAAGATAGCCATTTTTTAAATTTATTTTTATTAGATATTTTCTTTATTTACATTTCAAATGATATCCCGAGATGGCCATTTTTACTATATTAATCCTGCCAATCCACGAGCATAGGAGATCTTCCCATCTTCTGAGGTCTTCTTTGATTTCTTTCTACAGAGACTTGAAGTTCTTGTCATACACATCTTTAACTTATTTGGTTAGAGTCACACCAAGGTATTTAATATTATTTGTGACTATTGTGAAGGATGTCGTTTCCCTAATTTCTTTCTCAGCCTGTTTATCCTTTGAGTATAGGAAGGCTACTGATTTGTTTGAGTTAATTTTATATCCAGCCGCTTTGCTGAAGTTGTTTATCAGCTGTGGGAGTTCTCTGGTGTAGTTTTTGGAGTTATATGCTATCATATCATCTGCAAATAGTGATAGTTTGTCTTCTTCCTTTCCAATTCTTATCCCTTTGACCTCCTTTTATAGTCTAATTGCTCTGGCTAGGACTTCAAGTACACTATTAAATAGGAAGGGAGAGAGTGGCCACCCTTGTCTAATCCCTGATTTTAGTGGGATTGCTTCAAGTTTCTCTCCATTTAGTTTGATGTTGGCTACTGGTTTGCTGTATATTGCTTTTACTATGTTTAGGTATGGGCCTTGAATTCCTGATCCTTCCAAGACTTTTATCATGAAGGGATGCTGGATTTTGTTAAATGCTTTCTCAGCATCTAATGAAATGATCATGTTTTTTTCTTTGAGTTTATTTACATAGTGGATTTATGGATTTTGGTATATTGAGCCATCCCTGCATCCCTGAGATGAAGCCTACTTGATTGTGGTGAATGATTGTTTTGATGTGTTCTTGGATTTGATTTATGAGAATTTTATTGAGTATTTTTGCATATGTTTGTAAGGGAAATTGGTCTGAAGTCTTTGTGAGTTTTTGGTATCAGTTTAACTGTGGCTTCATAGAATGAATTGCATAGTGTTCCTTCTGTTTCTATTTTGTGGAATAGTTTGAAGAGTATTGGTAGTAGGTCTTCTTTGTAGGTCTGATGGCATTCTGCACTAAACCCATCTCATCCTGGGCTTTCTTTGGTTGGGAGACTTTTAATGACTGCTTCTATTTCTTTAGGGGTTATGAGACTGTTTAGATGGCTTATCTGATCCTGATTTGACTTTGGTATCTGGCATCTGTCTAGAACATTACCCATTTCATCCAGGTTTTCCAGTTGTGTTGAGTATAGGCCTCTGTAGTAGGATATGATGAGTTTTTTAATGTCCTCAGTGTCTGTTGTTATGTCTCCCTTTTCATTTCTGATTTTGTTCATTTGGATACTGTCTCTGTGCCCTCTGGTTAGTCTGGGCTAAGGGTTTATCTATTGTGTTGATTTTCTCAAAGAACCAGCTCCTGGTTTTGTTGATTCTTTGTATAGTTCTTTTTGTTTCTACTTGGTTGATTTCAGCCCTGAGTTTATTTCCTATAGTCTACTCCTCTTGGATCTATTTGCTTCTTTTTGTTTTAGAACTTTCAAGTGTGCTGTTAAGCTGTTAGTGTACGCTCTCTCCAAGCTCTCTCAGAGCTATGAGTTTTCCTTTTAGCATTGCTTTCATTATGTTCCATAAGTTTGGGTATGTAGTACCTTCATTTTCATTAAATTCTAAAAAGTCTTTAATTTCTTTTTTACTTTCTTCCTTGACCAAGTTATCATTGAGTAGAGCATTGTTCAGCTTCCAAGTGTATGTAGGCTTTCTGTTGCTTTTGTTGCTATTGAAGACCAGCCTTGCTGGGTAGTGTTAACACATGCCTTTAATCCCAGCACTTGGGAGGCAGAGGCAGGGCTATACAGAGAAACCCTGTGTCAACCCCCCAACCGCTCCCTCCCCCTCCCCCAAAAGACCAGCTTTAATCCATAGTGATCTGTTAGGAGGCATAGGATTATTTCAGTCTTCTTGTATCTGTTGAGGCCTGTTTTGTGACCAATTACATGGTCAATTTTGGAGAAGATACCATGAGGTTTGGAGAAGAAGGTATATTCTTTTCATTTAGAATGAGATATTCTATAGATATCTGTAAAATCCATTTGGTCCATAACTTCTGTTAGTTTCGCTGTGTCTCTGTTTAGTTTGTGTTTCCATGTGTCTTAGTCTATTGCTGAGAGTGGGGTGTTAGTAGGATGTTAGTAGGGTGTTAATAGTCTCTCACTATTATTGTGTGAGGTGCAATGTGTACTTTCTTTTATGAATGTGGGTGCCCTTACATTAGAAGCATAGATGTTCAGAATTGAGAGTTCTTCTTGGTAGATTTTTCTTTTGATAAGTATGAGGTGTCCTTCCTTAATCTTTTTTGATGACTTTTGGTTGAAAGTCAATTTTATTCGATATTAGAGTGACTACTCCACCTTGTTTCTTGGGACCATTTGCTTGGAAAATTCTTTTCCAGCCCTTTACTCTGAGGTAGTGTTTGTCTTTGACACTGAAGTGTGTTTCCTGTAAGCAGAAAAATGTTGGGTCCTTTTAATATATCCAGTCCATTAGTCTATGTCTTTTTATTGAGGAATTGAGTCCTTTGATGTTAGGAGATATTAAAGAGTAGTGATTGTGGCTTCCTGTTATTTTTGATATTGTTTTTATGTTTGTGTGGCTTTCTTTTTTTGGGTTTGTTGAAAGATTACTTTCTTGATTTTTCTAGGGTGTAGTTTCCACTCTTTGTTGACGTTTTCCATCTATTATCCTTTGTAAGGCTGAATTTGTGGAAAGATATTGTGTAAATTTGTTTTTGTAATGGAATATCTTGGTTTCTCTATCTATGGTAATTGAGAGTTTTGCTGGATATAATAGTCTGGGCTGGCATTTGTGTTCTCTTAGGGTCTGTATGACATCTGCCCGGGATCTTCTAGCTTTCATAGTCTCTGGTGAGAAATCTGGTGTCATTATGATAGGTCTTTTTCCCTTACTGCTTTTAATATTCTTTATTTAATGTATTTGGTGTTTTGATTATTATGTGACAGGAGAAAATTCTTATTTGGTCCAGTCTATTTGGATTTCTATAGGCACTCCTGGGAGGTTAGCTCTCTCCTGGAGCTATTTCAGTATGGAGCCCTGTGGCAGAGAATCAGCTCCAGGCCAGATCGAAACCTGAAGGCTGAAATTGGGATTTCTTAACTAGATGATTCACAGTCTAGGGCTTCTCAGTCATTCTGGTTCCCACCCTGAGCAACAAACAAAGTGCCCTTCTTAATTTATTGCTGGACTGAAGGGAAACCTTTTTCTACCTTGTTCCTTGCCCTGCAGTGTGTGTTTACAAGGCTCTACGCTCTTGAGTGTGTCTGGGTTAGGATTTCTATTGCTGTGAGAAAACACTGTGGTCACAGGTACTTTGGGGAGGAAAGGATTTTGCTTATACTTCTGCATCAGAGTTCATTATGGAAGGAATTCAGGACAGAAACTCAAACAGGGGCTGTGTCAGTAATTATTTAATCCCATTCTGAGGTTTCCATACTGCCTATTGGTATTTAAGTTCCTGGGTGAAAGACACATACAGACTTTATATTTACAATTCTTCCTCTCCTTCTCCTTCTCCTTCTCCCCCTCCTCCTCCTCCTTTCTTTTTTTTTTTTTTTTTTTTTTTTTTTGGTTTTTCGAGACATAGTTTCTCTGTGTAGCCCTGGCTGTCCTGGAACTCATTCTGTAGACCAAGCTGGCTTCGAACTCAGAAATCTGCCTGCCTCTGCCTCCTAAGTGCTGGGATTAAAGGTGTGCGCCACCACTGCCCAGCACAATAATTCTTAAACAGCACAATACCCTTTGTGCTGTTAGAGTCTATTTTCCTATCAATAACCCCGAGTTATTCAATATTTACTAGGTTTCATCTGGGCTGCTCATGCCTCCAACTGACCAGCGCACAGGGCCATGTTCTTATGGCTCACCTAACCCAAGGCATCTTCTCCTGCCTTTCCTAACCCATAGTGGCTTCGCTCCCCTCCATTCACCTTCCTCCTCTCTTGGTTCTCTGACTCAAAGCCCACCTAAATCCCACTGATGTCTCTTCTGCCCAGTTATTGGCTGTTGGCATCTTTATTTACCAGTCAGAAATAATTTGGAGACAGAGTCAGAGGGGTTATGTGTAGACTCCAGGCTTGCATTTAGCATTACAATAGCTACCAAAAGACCAAACTTCCAAACAGGGCAGGAACCTGGAGGCAGGAGCCAATGCAGAAGCCATGGTGGGTGGTGTTTACTGCATTACTCCCCATGGCTTGCTCAACCTGCTTACTATAACAAACAGGATTACCAGCCTAGGAATGGCACCAGCCACAATGGGCTGGGCCCTTCCACTTCAATTCCTAATTAAGAAAATTCCCTATAGCCTTGCCTATAGGTCAGTCTAATGGAATCCTTTTCGTAGTTGATGTTCTCTCTTTTAAAATGATTCTAGCTTGGGTTGGGTTGACATAGAAACTAGCCAACATAGAGGGAGTGCATCAGAGTGCCCCTCATGTCTGTCAGTCCCCAGGTTCCTGCTCTGTCTGACACCTACCTCTGTGCTTACCCTTCCCACTGTAGCCTGCCTGTCAGCCTTGCTTTTTCTCACCTCACCTGGCGCTGCTGTTGCAGTGACGTCACTGTTTCATCTTCACCAGCATGGCAGGCTAGATGATTGCCTTTTGTTAGCATAATTTCAGAAATCCAAAGCAGGGTATGGCTGAAGAAGAACACAAGTTCCCAGCCTGCAATGTACAGACTGCTTTATGTTCTGTCAGCTCTTTTGTTTTTTTGTGTTCAGCCCTATGGTCTTTCTGTCTTTCATCTCAAAAACTGCATCATCAGTTCACACAGCTTCCTGAGCCTGTACCTGTAGTCACTTTTCCTTTCTCTGCCTCCCGATGTCATTCCCCAGCCTCCCACCTCCTACACAGCACTGCCCCTCCCCGAGTCAGTTCATCTGTTGTTCTTCTGTTCACCAGAGCTGTCTTTCCCACGCAATCCTACAGTGTCACCCCATCTTTCTCCGGGCTATTCTTCAGTGCAGTTAGAGTTGTCTTTACAAACCAGGCCTTGCACAGTCGTACCACAGCCGTAGTGCCTGAAAGTTCTATGATGAGGTCTGAGTTGACTGACTATATGGCCTGGGTCTACTTTAGTAGATGAGTAGTACTTTAAGAGATGAGTAGTCTCATCCCTTTGCACTCTGTTCAGCAACATGAACTTTTTCTCATGTGTGTTGTTTCTTAGCATATGTTCATCACAAGGTGTGAGATAGGAATTCTTCCTCATCTTTTTATGTGTAGTTTCTTCAAACTTTCTGACATCTCTGGTCTTGCTATAGCCAATTAAGGCTGCTCAAATTGCCTCAGCAGCTCCTTACTACCTGCCCCAATGTTCTGGGTTCCTGTTTGAAAGACACATACACACACCTTTATATTTTAATATGCCTTAATCAGCTCAGTGGCTGGGCCACTGCTGAACCTCCACAAGGCTAATACCTCCCCTCCGATATCCTTGACTTATCACTTACTAGAATCTATATGTCATCTTTGCTGCCCTAGATCCACTCAGGGGTTCCTCTCTTCTCTGGCTCTTACAGGATTGGTATGCTCTCTCTTCTGTGCCTCTCAGGCCTGCTCTTTACTCTTTTCCTGGCATGGCAGTTCTGAATCCTTCTTCCTCTCTCAGTCCCCTTGCCCCCAATCCTAAAATCCTTCCTTTGTCTTCCTGCCCTGCCATTGGCCACTGGCAACGTTATTTATCAATCAGAACCACCTGGTGGCAGGGACCTTGAGCATCTTACATTTGGATTTTGTACAATTTTGGGATCCCAGTTAACAATACAAGCATTAAACCAAATCTACAACATGTCTCCAAGTCACTTTGCACATTCTCCCTTTGTACCCCATGTCATCTTTATGTAGCTTTGTGTCTGTTCCAGCTGCTGGTGGCTCTACTTTTTAGAAAGGACAGGATGAGTAAGGAAAGGCATGGGTCACAAGGGTTGCTGGAGTAAACTCCATTATATAGCCACTGGAGAGGGAGCTTCCAACCGTGGTCCAGGCTTGCTTTTAAACAGCATGGTTAAGGAAGGAGCCAGCAGGTGAGGCAGTGTGCCTTATAACCAAATGACCTAATGTGTTCTCCTTCTGCCAACGTCTGCAGCAGCAGGAGGACACCATAGGAACGGCTTTCAAATATGCAACAGCCTTGCACACTGAGCACCACCCTCACAACCTTCCCTCACTTTATTCTCGTGGCACAGGACTTACTAGTATGCCTCCCTGGGCTGCCTGCAGGTGGGGCCCTCTCTGTCATGGCTCTGCCCTAATTACTGTCTATTTCAATTCTTTTCTTCTCATAACATCAGTCAGGAGTGATGAAAGCCAATCAGCTTTTGAGGGAGTTTCTATTCAGTTGGATTAAAATGAATATTACTGCTTCATTTTCCTCTTATTTGTAAGTAAAGATTTGCTGGCTGGCTGCTGATCCCATGGGGGCTTCTGGAAAAGCCCCAGCTTCAAAGAGACTTTAAAAAACAGGATGCATTCTTTTTCTTTCTCATCTTACATTTTTCTCCATTTGTTCTAAAGTCTTCAAGGGACTTCTTCCCCTTTCTAGATGCAAGTTATATGAAGACAAAACTCTCTATCATTCTATTCTTTTCTCTAGAACTTTTCTTGTACATTAGAATAAGATTATTTCTATCACTCACAAGTACATATCTTCTTTTTTGTAATCTTCTTTTTTAAAAGCACAACATATTCTGATCATAGCTTTTCCCTTTGGCTCTTAGATTCTCCCCACCTATTACCCAGCCAAGAAAGGAGACACCCTTTTTTCTCTCTTCTTAGAAAATAGACAAACAAACCCCAAACAAACTGGAATATAAAAGAAACTGAAAAGGACAAGAAACAGCCCCTCCCAACCCTGTCTCAGCACCTGAGGTGGTGCTCTCGGTGTGCTTGCTGCCCAGTAGGTGCTACTGCCCTCACTGTGACAGGTCTTCTCTCTGGACCAGTGCTTTACATGGGGTATTGCATCCAGCTCGCATTAACAAAAGCAGTGTTACTGTTCTTTAAGATCCAAGTCAGTCCTTGTCTCCCTCACAGTTGCTTTCTCTAATCCATAATGGCTTCCTTCACTGGATAGTTAGCATGTTTAAAGAAGGCTTTATTTGTTTACTGTCTGATACCTTTTTAGCATTTAGCTCGTTGAGTACTGAATTTTGAGCTATATGTCTTATATTCTTTAGTGCAGTTAGTGTAAATTACATACAGATAGCATACAGATACCAATACACACAGCATTCTGACGTATGCATTAGTGGATGATTTTTAAACTAACATCTTAACTTGAACCATTAGGTAAATTTATATTCTTGGGCCATGTACACTGTCACTATTGGCTTTTTTCAACTTACCATTTTATATAGACATTTTTAAAAGAGAAGATGTTTTTTATTTGTGCATATAATTTTCCCCACTTTCAGGAAAGAATACTGATTTTCCAAGGAGTTCATGTGATTCTGATCTGGTAGTAAAGTCAGATTGAAAAATTACTTTTCTTTTTTTTTTCTCTCTCTCTCTGTCTCTCTGTCTCTCTGTCTCTGTCTGTCTGTCTCTCTGTGTGTGTGTGTGTGTGTAGAGCTTGAGTTCACCAAGTAGGCTTACAGTTCATATGGATAGTGGAGTGGAAGGCTTACAGTTCATATGGATATGAACTGTAGTTCCTAGGAAATTCAATATGTACTTTCCCAAGGGAGAAAATTGTGACTCTTAGGACATGTGATACCTAGAGAAGTATTATGTCAATCAAAGGTTTGGAAGAAACAAAGTAAAAGGTGTTCAAGAGAAACTAGTATTTCTAAGGAAACAGCCTGGCTCCCAGTGACTGTAATTCTGTCTTCGATATTATAGAGGTACACAGACTTGTTCTAGATAGAGGGTTGCCTATATTGAGATTTAATTTGCTACATAGATAAAAGAAACAAGTACTTTCTCATTGTTTTTAAAGCATACTCAATTAAAGGTTGTATAGTATAATCATGAAAAATGACAGACTGAGCTTTTTACAGGTCTCCAAAGTTAGATTTTTTTCCAGTATGATCTTCAAGCAGCTTTTATGACTTTAAAAATATTTTCAGCACAAAAATAATTTTCTCCTCAAAGTTAGCAATAATATTCTGATAGGAGGTCAAATAAGGGTCACATGGTGACCATTTTGCATTTGTGCTGGCCACTTAGTTCCAAACACTAACAGCCTAAAACATATTGTTAGTGATTCTTAGTTGTTTACCTTCCTGAAAGTTCCTCCTTCTTCCTGTGCGTGTATCAGTATGTAAACATTGTCCACAAAGCTAGCCTATGGGAGAGCTGGTCTTGTATACTTTTAAGGTAGGTCATAAGCCAAGGGTCCTCAGGTCTTAAAGCCAACTGCCACAGAAATTAAGGTTAATCTCAAAACCTTGTTTTAACAGTAGATTGCCAGAGAAGTGAAGTTGTGTGTGTCTACTTGAGAATTGAACAGAGAGCCCCCACGTGCTTGTTACACTTTTGCTCTGACCTATGCTCACTTGCTCTGACCTGTGCTCTCCTAGACTCTGAAATTGATGCTATCTGTTTGGGGGTTGTGTTGTGTGCATGCATTGTGTGCGTGTGTGTGTGTGTGTGTGTGTGTGTGTGTGTGTGTGTGTTTAGAAAGCTTGTAGAATGAGTTTGCTTAAGTACATTTAAGTATTTCTTACATGTTTGGACACTTATTATTTGTTTTGTATTAATCAAGGATCTAAATCAGAAATTATACAGCCTAGGTTTTATTGGGGATGATTAAGTGTGTGATGGTATTTACCTAAAAGCAGATCCATGATTTCATCTTCATGTCATTTGTCACAAAAGTGGAACATTACTAGATTACCCAGAACATTTATGGAAGACAAAGGCTGAGTCTGTTTCTCTCGCTTGTCTCACAGTTGTGTGTGACATCTGTTACGTTTCTATTGCTGGAGTACCAGACATCCAGCATGTGCTACTTTCTTAGCCATTTGACAAGCAAGTGGAGAAGAAAGATTGGAATAGAAAGAAAACGTATGTAAAGCCATGTATTTCAGAGTCTATGTGGGTCTTCAGTCATCTGTGTGGGTCAGGGTATAGATCCCAGGTCCCCAGGGAACTGCTGAGTCATCTGTGTGGGTCAGGGTATTGGTCCCAGGTCCCCAGGGAACTGCTGAGTCATTTGTGTGGGTCAGGGTATTGGTCCCAGGTCCCCAGGGAACTGCTGAGT
>JADRCD010243968.1:0-13246 GCA_019843815.1 Montemys delectorum | reverse complement strand
GCATGTTGCATATATGAAGTCCATCTTCCTCCCTCCTTCCCTCTGCCCCTTTCTTCCCCTCCCCCTCCTTTCCACTATTCTCCCCTCTCCTTTTCTCTGGTGAGTGAAACAGATGACCTACTACATCTCTAGCTTACGCATTTGCACTGCATCTCTCTAGGCGCTGGGGAGAAAGGAGTGTATTTCTGGTTAGTAAATGGTTGTTCCAGTCACTAAGATCTCTTAGGAGCAACAAAAATAGGGAAGAAGCCAGGAAACTGCGTGCTTTGCATTTTGGCAGTAGAGATCACCCTGTTAATGCCTGCAGCTTTTTGTACCGTGTTCTTAACCCTCTGGATTCACCGTTTCCTTTGAAAAATCAATTCCATATATTTTGTGTCCCTGCATATGTGCTTGTGTCTTTGTTTTGCCCTGATTTTGCACCTTCTTCCTTCCTCATTCTTGCCTTTGATTCATAGGTCTTGAGCAGGCAAGGCAAGGGCTCTGGCAGCTGAGCCACACCCCAAGCCCTAGCACCTACATCTGACTTGCTTTGTTCTCCATGAGATGCTCTCTAGCAGTCTTTCTTTTCTGCCTCTCTTGCTGGTGCAAAGCCGACTGTACCTGTGATGTTGTGTAGTTTTATTCTCTCTGTAGGTTTAAATTTTGTTGCCCTGTGTATAGGTTGCTTGAGTCTCTGTTTCCCATCTTACAAGTTCAGTAGTGATCTTTCTTCAATCTAGAAAACTTTAAAACTATTTTCTCTTAAAAGTCTTGCTCTTTTTTTTTCCTCTTCCACCAGAAGAGAAACATGATAGATATGTATGGAACTTTCTTATATTATTCCCTAGCTCTTAGTTTCTCTGAAAATTTCCAAGTTTTCATGTTGCATTCTGCCTTCCTGCTTGATGTTGGCTCTTTGTGTGAGTATCAGATCCCTAAGGGAGGCTACGGTGGGCTAAGCGAGGCCCCAGTAGGCTGAGGCTCCAGTGAGCTAAGTGAGGTCCTGGGGGTGGCGGGGACAGGGGAGGGCTGAGTGAGACTCCAGTGGGCTGATTGAGACTTTAGTGGGCTGAGGAATGCCCCAGTGGACTACCTCCTGCCCCTTCTATGTTGTATCTAGTAATTTACTCTAAGAATCATTTTCGCCGGGCAATGGTGGCATATACGTTTAATCCCAGCACTTTGGAGGCAGAGGCAGGTGGATTTCTGAGTTCGAGGCCAGCCTGGTCTACAGAGTGAGTTCCAGGATAGCCAAGGCTACACATAGAAACCCTATCTCGGAAAATCAAAAAAAAAAAAAAAAAAAAAAAGAAGCATTTCCTAGTTTGTTTTTGTTTCTTTCACTTTTGTCTTCTTTTGTGTTTAATCCCTTGACTTTGTAATCTCTAGTCTTAATGCCTTTCTGACTCCAGAAATTGTAGATGGTAGTTTTAAATTTTGTTTTGTAGGCCTAAAAGATGGCTCAGCAGATAAAGGCACTTGCCAGTAGGTCTGATGATTTAGTTCAATCCTTGGAACCCATATGGTGAAAGAAGACAACAGCCTTTCTGTTACCCTTTGACCTCCACATGTATGTCATGGTCACACAACCACTTACATTCATGAAGACACACACACACACACACACACACACACAGAGTAAAATAAATGCAAAAATGTTTGTTTTCCCATGGCAATCTGAACTTTCTAATCTATGTATATTTATAATTTTCTCTCTACTCATTACACAGATATCAATTTTTAAGTTCTCCTTGAAGCACTCCCATAGCTCAGGTTCTGTAGCTAAGTCTTGGGTCTACAAAACAGCTATCCCCTGCATTGTTTCTTCATTTGAGCTCCTTAATGGATGTGTTTTCCCTCTTCCTGGTGTGAAGGTGCACCTACACAGCAACTTCTGTCCCTTTGAAGGCTACAAAGTTTCTTATTTATTTATTAAAATTATTGACATATCAAATGTTATACCCTCTTACACAGTTTCTCCTCTCCCGGAAACCCCCTATCCCATTTCCCCTCCCTCTGCTTCTATAATGGTGCTTCTGCACCCACCCACCCACTGCCACCTCCCTGCCCTCAATTCTCCTACACTGGTGCATCTATTGAGCCTTCATAGGACCAAAGACCTCTCCTCCCATTGATGCCTGACAAGGCCATCCTCTGCTACATATGCAGCTGGAGCCATGTGTACTCCTTGATTGGTGGCTTAGTCCCTGGGAGCTCTTGGTGGAGAGGGGGTCTAGTTGGTTGATATTGTTGTTCTTCTTATGAGGTTACAAACCCCTTCTGCTCCTTCAGTCCTTTCTCTAACTCCACCATTAGGGACCTTGCACTCAATGCAATGGTTGGCTACAAACATCCAACTCTATTTGTAAGGCTCTGGCAGAGCCTCTTAGGAGACAGCTATATCAGGCTGTACTTTCAGCAAGCATTGCTTAACATCCACAATAGTGTCAGAGTTTGGACTGTATCTGGGACAAATCCCCAGGTGGGACAGTCTCTGGATGGCCTTTTCTTCAGTCTCTGCTCTGCACTTTTTTGCCATATTTGCTCCCATGAATATTTTGTTCCCTTTTTAAGAAGGACCGAAGCACTCACACTTTGATTTTCCTTCTTCTTGAGCTTTATGTGATCTGTGAATTGTATCTTGGGTATTCAAAGCTCTTGGGCTAATATCCACTTATTAGTGAGTACATACCATGTATGTTCTTTTGTGTTTGGGTTACCTCATTCAGGATGATATTTTTCTACGTCCGTCCATTTGCCTAAGAATTTCATGAATTCATTGTTTTTAATAGCTGAGTAGTACTCCATTGTGTAAATGTATCACATTTTCTGTATCCATTCCTCTGTTGAAGGACATCTTTCCACCTTCTGGCTATTATAAATAAGGCTGCTATGAACACAGTGGAACATGTGTCCTTGTTATATGTTAGAGAATCTTCTGGGTATATGCCCAGGAGTGGTATAGTTGGGTCCTCAGGTAGTACTATGCCAGTTTTCTCAGGAACTGCCAGACTGATTTCCAGAGTAGTTGTACCAGCTTGCAATCCCACCAACAATGGTGGAGTGTTCCTCTTTCTCCACCTCCTTGCCAGCATCTGCTGTCACCTGAGTTTTTAATATTAGCCATTCTGATTGATGTGAGGTAGAATCTCAGGATTGTTTACATTTCCCTGATGACTAAGGATGTTGAACATTTCTTTAGGTGCTTCTCAGCCATTCAGTATTCCTCAGTTGAGAATTCTTTGTTTAGCTCTGTTCCCCATTTTTTTAATGGCATTATTTGATTCTCTGGAGTCTTATCTTCTTGAGTTCTTTGTATATATTGGATATTAGCCCTCTATTTGATGTAGGGTTGGTAAATATCTTTTCCTAGTCTATTGGTTGCTGTTTTGTCCTATTGACAGTGTCTTTTGCCTTACAGAAGCTGTGCAATTTTATGAGGTCCCATTTGTCAATTCTTAATCTTAGAGCATTGACGTTCTCTTCAGGAACTTCTCCCCTGTTCCTATGTATTTGAGGCTTTCCCCCACCTTCTCTTCTATTAGATTCAATGTATCTGGTGTTATGTGGAGGTCCTTGATTCACTTGGACTTGAGCTTTGTATGGGAAGATAGGAATGGATCAATTTGCATTCTTCTACATGCTGACCTCAAGTTGAACCAGCACCATGGTGAAAACGCTGTCTTTTTTCCACTGGATGATTTTAGAACCTTTGTCAAAAATCAAGTGACCATAGGTGTGTGAGTTCCTTTATGGGTCTTCAATTCTATTCCATTGATCTACCTTCTTGTCATTGTACCAATACCATGCACTTTTTAATCACTGTTGCTCTGTAGTACAGCTTGAGGTCAGTTATGCTGATTACCCCGGAAGTTCTTTTTTGTTGAGAATAGTTTCTGCTATTCTGGGTTTTTTGTTATTCCAAATGAATTTGAGAATTGATCTTTCTAACTCTATGAGGAATTGAGTTGGAATTTTGATGGGAATTGCATTGAATTTGTAGATTGCTTTCAGCAAGATAGCCATTTTTTAAATTTATTTTTATTAGATATTTTCTTTATTTACATTTCAAATGATATCCCGAGATGGCCATTTTTACTATATTAATCCTGCCAATCCACGAGCATAGGAGATCTTCCCATCTTCTGAGGTCTTCTTTGATTTCTTTCTACAGAGACTTGAAGTTCTTGTCATACACATCTTTAACTTATTTGGTTAGAGTCACACCAAGGTATTTAATATTATTTGTGACTATTGTGAAGGGTGTCGTTTCCCTAATTTCTTTCTCAGCCTGTTTATCCTTTGAGTATAGGAAGGCTACTGATTTGTTTGAGTTAATTTTATATCCAGCCGCTTTGCTGAAGTTGTTTATCAGCTGTGGGAGTTCTCTGGTGTAGTTTTTGGAGTCATATGCTATCATATCATCTGCAAATAGTGATAGTTTGTCTTCTTTCTTTCCAATTCTTATCCCTTTGACCTCCTTTTATAGTCTAATTGCTCTGGCTAGGAATTCAAGTACACTATTAAATAGGAAGGGAGAGAGTGGCCACCCTTGTCTAATCCCTGATTTTAGTGGGATTGCTTCAAGTTTCTCTCCATTTAGTTTGATGTTGGCCACTGGTTTGCTGTATATTGCTTTTACTATGTTTAGGTATGGGCCTTGAATTCCTGATCCTTCCAAGACTTTTATCATGAAGGGATGCTGGATTTTGTTAAATGCTTTCTCAGCATCTAATGAAATGATCATGTTTTTTTCTTTGAGTTTATTTACATAGTGGATTTATGGATTTTGGTATATTGAGCCATCCCTGCATCCCTGGGATGAAGCCTACTTGATTGTGGTGAATGATTGTTTTGATGTGTTCTTGGATTTGATTTATGAGAATTTTATTGAGTATTTTTGCATATGTTTGTAAGGGAAATTGGTCTGAAGTCTTTGTGAGTTTTTGGTATCAGTTTAACTGTGGCTTCATAGAATGAATTGCATAGTGTTCCTTCTGTTTCTATTTTGTGGAATAGTTTGAAGAGTATTGGTAGTAGGTCTTCTTTGTAGGTCTGATGGCATTCTGCACTAAACCCATCTCATCCTGGGCTTTCTTTGGTTGGGAGACTTTTAATGACTGCTTCTATTTCTTTAGGGGTTATGAGACTGTTTAGATGGCTTATCTGATCCTGATTTGACTTTGGTACTTGGCATCTGTCTAGAACATTACCCATTTCATCCAGGTTTTCCAGTTGTGTTGAGTATAGGCCTCTGTAGTAGGGTATGATGAGTTTTCTTTTTTAATGTCCTCAGTGTCTGTTGTTATGTGTCCCTTTTCATTTCTGATTTTGTTCATTTGGATGCTGTCTCTGTGCCCTCTGGTTAGTCTGGGCTAAGGGTTTATCTATTGTGTTGATTTTCTCAAAGAACCAGCTCCTGGTTTTGTTGATTCTTTGTATAGTTCCTTTTGTTTCTACTTGGTTGATTTCAGCCCTGAGTTTATTTCCTATAGTCTACTCCTCTTGGATCTATTTGCTTCTTTTTGTTTTAGAACTTTCAAGTGTGCTGTTAAGCTGTTAGTGTACGCTCTCTCCAAGCTCTCTCAGAGCTATGAGTTTTCCTTTTAGCATTGCTTTCATTATGTTCCATAAGTTTGGGTATGTAGTACCTTCATTTTCATTAAATTCTAAAAAGTCTTTAATTTCTTTTTTACTTTCTTCCTTGACCAAGTTATCATTGAGTAGAGCATTGTTCAGCTTCCAAGTGTATGTAGGCTTTCTGTTGCTTTTGTTGCTATTGAAGACCAGCCTTGCTGGGTAGTGTTAACACATGCCTTTAATCCCAGCACTTGGGAGGCAGAGGCAGGGCTATACAGAGAAACCCTGTGTCAACCCCCCAACCGCTCCCTCCCCCTCCCCCAAAAGACCAGCTTTAATCCATAGTGATCTGTTAGGAGGCATAGGATTATTTCAGTCTTCTTGTATCTGTTGAGACCTGTTTTGTGACCAATTACATGGTCAATTTCGGAGAAGATACCATGAGGTTCGGAGAAGAAGGTATATTCTTTTGATTTAGGATGAGATATTCTATAGATATCTGTAAAATCCATTTGGTCCATAACTTCTATTAGTTTTGCTGTGTCTCTATTTAGTTTGTGTTTCCATGTGTCTTAGTCTATTGCTGAGAGTGGGGTGTTAGTAGGGTGTTAGTAGGGTGTTAATAGTCTCCCACTATTATTGTGTGAGGTGCAATGTGTACTTTCTTTTATGAATGTGGGTGCCCTTACATTAGAAGCATAGATGTTCAGAATTGAGAGTTCTTCTTGGTAGATTTTTCTTTTGATAAGTATGAGGTGTCCTTCCTTAATCTTTTTTGATGACTTTTGGTTGAAAGTCAATTTTATTCGATATTAGAGTGACTACTCCACCTTGTTTCTTGGGACCATTTGCTTGGAAAATTCTTTTCCAGCCCTTTACTCTGAGGTAGTGTTTGTCTTTGACACTGAAGTGTGTTTCCTGTAAGCAGAAAAATGTTGGGTCCTTTTAATATATCCAGTCCATTAGTCTATGTCTTTTTATTGAGGAATTGAGTCCTTTGATGTTAGGAGATATTAAAGAGTAGTGATTGTGGCTTCCTGTTATTTTTGATATTGTTTTTATGTTTGTGTGGCTTTCTTCTTTTGGGTTTGTTGAAAGATTACTTTCTTGATTTTTCTAGGGTGTAGTTTCCACTCTTTGTTGACGTTTTCCATCTATTATCCTTTGTAAGGCTGAATTTGTGGAAAGATATTGTGTAAATTTGTTTTTGTAATGGAATATCTTGGTTTCTCTATCTATGGTAATTGAGAGTTTTGCTGGATATAATAGTCTGGGCTGACATTTGTGTTCTCTTAGGGTCTGTATGACATCTGCCCGGGATCTTCTAGCTTTCATAGTCTCTGGTGAGAAATCTGGTGTCATTATGATAGGTCTTTTTCCCTTACTGCTTTTAATATTCTTTATTTAATGTATTTGGTGTTTTGATTATTATGTGACAGGAGAAAATTCTTATTTGGTCCAGTCTATTTGGATTTCTATAGGCACTCCTGGGAGGTTAGCTCTCTCCTGGAGCTATTTCGGTTTGGAGCCCTGTGGCAGAGAATCAGCTCCAGGCCAGATCGAAACCTGAAGGCTGAAATTGGGATTTCTTAACTAGATGATTCACAGTCTAGGGCTTCTCAGTCATTCTGGTTCCCACCCTGAGCAACAAACAAAGTGCCCTTCTTAATTTATTGCTGGACTGAAGGGAAACCTTTTTCTACCTTGTTCCTTGCCCTGCAGTATGTGTTTACAAGGCTCTACGCTCTTGAGTGTGTCTGGGTTAGGATTTCTATTGCTGTGAGAAAACACTGTGGTCACAGGTACTTTGGGGAGGAAAGGATTTTGCTTATACTTCTGCATCAGAGTTCATTATGGAAGGAATTCAGGACAGAAACTCAAACAGGGGCTGTGTCAGTAATTATTTAATCCCATTCTGAGGTTTCCATACTGCCTATTGGTATTTAAGTTCCTGGGTGAAAGACACATACAGACTTTATATTTACAATTCTTCCTCTCCTTCTCCTTCTCCTTCTCCCCCTCCTCCTCCTCCTTTCTTTTTTTTTTTTTTTTTTTTTTTTTTTGGTTTTTCGAGACATAGTTTCTCTGTGTAGCCCTGGCTGTCCTGGAACTCATTCTGTAGACCAAGCTGGCTTCGAACTCAGAAATCTGCCTGCCTCTGCCTCTGCCTCTGCCTCCTAAGTGCTGGGATTAAAGGTGTGCGCCACCACTGCCCAGCACAATAATTCTTAAACAGCACAATACCCTTTGTGCTGTTAGAGTCTATTTTCCTATCAATAACCCCGAGTTATTCAATATTTACTAGGTTTCATCTGGGCTGCTCATGCCTCCAACCGACCAGCGCACAGGGCCATGTTCTTATGGCTCACCTAACCCAAGGCATCTTCTCCTGCCTTTCCTAACCCATAGTGGCTTCGCTCCCCTCCATTCACCTTCCTCCTCTCTTGGTTCTCTGACTCAAAGCCCACCTAAATCCCACTGATGTCTCTTCTGCCCAGTTATTGGCTGTTGGCATCTTTATTTACCAGTCAGAAATAATTTGGAGACAGAGTCAGAGGGGTTATGTGTAGACTCCAGGCTTGCATTTAGCATTACAATAGCTACCAAAAGACCAAACTTCCAAACAGGGCAGGAACCTGGAGGCAGGAGCCAATGCAGAGGCCATGGTGGGTGGTGTTTACTGCATTACTCCCCATGGCTTGCTCAACCTGCTTACTATAACAAACAGGATTACCAGCCTAGGAATGGCACCAGCCACAATGGGCTGGGCCCTTCCACTTCAATTCCTAATTAAGAAAATTCCCTACAGCCTTGCCTATAGGTCAGTCTAATGGAATCCTTTTCGTAGTTGATGTTCTCTCTTTTAAAGTGATTCTAGCTTGGGTTAGGTTGACATAGAAACTAGCCAACATAGAGGGAGTGCATCAGAGTGCCCCTCATGTCTGTCAGTCCCCAGGTTCCCGCTCTGTCTGACACCTACCTCTGTGCTTACCCTTCCCACTGTAGCCTGCCTGTCAGCCTTGCTTTTTCTCACCTCACCTGGCGCTGCTGTTGCAGTGACGTCACTGTTTCATCTTCACCAGCATGGCAGGCTAGATGATTGCCTTTTGTTAGCATAATTTCAGAAATCCAAAGCAGGGTATGGCTGAAGAAGAACACAAGTTCCCAGCCTGCAATGTACAGACTGCTTTATGTTCTGTCAGCTCTTTTGTTTTTTTGTGTTCAGCCCTATGGTCTTTCTGTCTTTCATCTCAAAAACTGCATCATCAGTTCACACAGCTTCCTGAGCCTGTACCTGTAGTCACTTTTCCTTTCTCTGCCCCCCCCCGATGTCATTCCCCAGCCTCCCACCTCCTACACAGCACTGCCCCTCCCCGAGTCAGTTCATCTGTTGTTCTTCTGTTCACCAGAGCTGTCTTTCCCACGCAATCCTACAGTGTCACCCCATCTTCCTCCGGGGGCTATTCTTCAGTGCAGTTAGAGTTGTCTTTACAAACCAGGCCTTGCACAGTCGTACCACAGCCGTAGTGCCTGAAAGTTCTATGATGAGGTCTGAGTTGACTGACTATATGGCCTGGGTCTACTTTAGTAGATGAGTAGTACTTTAAGAGATGAGTAGTCTCATCCCTTTGCACTCTGTTCAGCAACATGAACTTTTTCTCATGTGTGTTGTTTCTTAGCATATGTTCATCACAAGGTGTGAGATAGGAATTCTTCCTCATCTTTTTATGTGTAGTTTCTTCAAACTTTCTGACATCTCTGGTCTTGCTATAGCCAATTAAGGCTGCTCAAATTGCCTCAGCAGCTCCTTACTACCTGCCCCAATGTTCTGGGTTCCTGTTTGAAAGACACATACACACACCTTTATATTTTAGTATGCCTTAATCAGCTCAGTGGCTGGGCCACTGCTGAACCTCCACAAGGCTAATACCTCCCCTCCGATATCCTTGACTTATCACTTACTAGAATCTATATGTCATCTCTGCTGCCCTAGATCCACTCAGGGGTTCCTCTCTTCTCTGGCTCTTACAGGATTGGTATGCTCTCTCTTCTGTGCCTCTCAGGCCTGCTCTTTACTCTTTTCCTGGCATGGCAGTTCTGAATCCTTCTTCCTCTCTCAGTCCCCTTGCCCCCAATCCTAAAATCCTTCCTTTGTCTTCCTGCCCTGCCATTGGCCACTGGCAACGTTATTTACCAATCAGAACCACCTGGTGGCAGGGACCTTGAGCATCTTACATTTGGATTTTGTACAATTTTGGGATCCCAGTTAACAATACAAGCATTAAACCAAATCTACAACATGTCTCCAAGTCACTTTGCACATTCTCCCTTTGTACCCCATGTCATCTTTATGTAGCTTTGTGTCTGTTCCAGCTGCTGGTGGCTCTACTTTTTAGAAAGGACAGGATGAGTAAGGAAAGGCATGGGTCACAAGGGTTGCTGGAGTAAACTCCATTATATAGCCACTGGAGAGGGAGCTTCCAACCGTGGTCCAGGCTTGCTTTTAAACAGCATGGTTAAGGAAGGAGCCAGCAGGTGAGGCAGTGTGCCTTATAACCAAATGACCTAATGTGTTCTCCTTCTGCCAAAGTCTGCAGCAGCAGGAGGACACCATAGGAACGGCTTTCAAATATGCAACAGCCTTGCACACTGAGCACCACTCTCACAACCTTCCCTCACTTTATTCTCGTGGCACAGGACTTACTAGTATGCCTCCCTGGGCTGCCTGCAGGTGGGGCCCTCTCTGTCATGGCTCTGCCCTAATTACTGTCTATTTCAATTCTTTTCTTCTCATAACATCAGTCAGGAGTGATGAAAGCCAATCAGCTTTTGAGGGAGTTTCTATTCAGTTGGATTAAAATGAATATTACTGCTTCATTTTCCTCTTATTTGTAAGTAAAGATTTGCTGGCTGGCTGCTGATCCCATGGGGGCTTCTGGAAAAGCCCCAGCTTCAAAGAGACTTTAAAAAACAGGATGCGTTCTTTTTCTTTCTCATCTTACATTTTTCTCCATTTGTTCTAAAGTCTTCAAGGGACTTCTTCCCCTTTCTAGATGCAAGTTATATGAAGACAAAACTCTCTATCATTCTATTCTTTTCTCTAGAACTTTTCTTGTACATTAGAATAAGATTATTTCTATCACTCACAAGTACATATCTTCTTTTTTGTAATCTTCTTTTTTAAAAGCACAACATATTCTGATCATAGCTTTTCCCTTTGGCTCTTAGATTCTCCCCACCTATTACCCAGCCAAGAAAGGAGACACCCTTTTTTCTCTCTTCTTAGAAAATAGACAAACAGACCCCAAACAAACTGGAATATAAAAGAAACTGAAAAGGACAAGAAACAGCCCCTCCTAACCCTGTCTCAGCACCTGAGGTGGTGCTCTCGGTGTGCTTGCTGCCCAGTAGGTGCTACTGCCCTCACTGTGACAGGTCTTCTCTCTGGACCAGTGCTTTACATGGGGTATTGCATCCAGCTCGCATTAACAAAAGCAGTGTTACTGTTCTTTAAGATCCAAGTCAGTCCTTGTCTCCCTCACAGTTGCTTTCTCTAATCCATAATGGCTTCCTTCACTGGATAGTTAGCATGTTTAAAGAAGGCTTTATTTGTTTACTGTCTGATACCTTTTTAGCATTTAGCTCGTTGAGTACTGAATTTTGAGCTATATGTCTTATATTCTTTAGTGCAGTTAGTGTAAATTACATACAGATCGAATACAGATACCAATACACACAACATTCTGACGTATGTATTAGTGGATGATTTTTAAACTAACATCTTAACTTGAACCATTAGGTAAATTTATATTCTTGGGCCATGTACACTGTCACTATTGGCTTTTTTCAACTTACCATTTTATATAGACATTTTTAAAAGAGAAGATGTTTTTTATTTGTGCATATAATTTTCCCCACTTTCAGGAAAGAATACTGATTTTCCAAGGTGTTCATGTGATTCTGATCTGGTAGTAAAGTCAGATTGAAAAATTACTTTTCTTTTTTTTTTCTCTCTCTCTCTGTCTCTCTGTCTCTCTGTCTCTGTCTGTCTGTCTCTCTGTGTGTGTGTGTGTGTGTAGAGCTTGAGTTCACCAAGTAGGCTTACAGTTCATATGGATAGTGGAGTGGAAGGCTTACAGTTCATATGGATATGAACTGTAGTTCGTAGGAAATTCAATATGTACTTTCCCAAGGGAGAAAATTGTGACTCTTAGGACATGTGATACCTAGAGAAGTATTATGTCAATCAAAGGTTTGGAAGAAACAAAGTAAAAGGTGTTCAAGAGAAACTAGTATTTCTAAGGAAACAGCCTGGCTCCCAGTGACTGTAATTCTGTCTTCGATATTATAGAGGTACACAGACTTGTTCTAGATAGAGGGTTGCCTACATTGAGATTTAATTTGCTACATAGATAAAAGAAACAAGTACTTTCTCATTGTTTTTAAAGCATACTCAATTAAAGGTTGTATAGTATAATCATGAAAAATGACAGACTGAGCTTTTTACAGGTCTCCAAAGTTAGATTTTTTTCCAGTATGATCTTTAAGCAGCTTTTATGACTTTAAAAATATTTTCAGCACAAAAATTATTTTCTCCTCAAAGTTAGCAATAATATTCTGATAGGAGGTCAAATAAGGGTCACATGGTGACCATTTTGCATTTGTGCTGGCCACTTAGTTCCAAACACTAACAGCCTAAAACATATTGTTAGTGATTCTTAGTTGTTTACCTTCCTGAAAGTTCCTCCTTCTTCCTGTGCGTGTATCAGTATGTAAACATTGTCCACAAAGCTAGCCTATGGGAGAGCTGGTCTTGTATACTTTTAAGGTAGGTCATAAGCCAAGGGTCCTCAGGTCTTAAAGCCAACTGCCACAGAAATTAAGGTTAATCTCAAAACCTTGTTTTAACAGTAGATTGCCAGAGAAGTGAAGTTGTGTGTGTCTACTTGAGAATTGAACAGAGAGCCCCCACGTGCTTGTTACACTTTTGCTCTGACCTATGCTCACTTGCTCTGACCTGTGCTCTCCTAGACTCTGAAATCGATGGCTATCTGTTTGGGGGTAGTGTTGTGTGCATGCATTGTGTGTGTGTGTGTGTGTGTGTGTGTGTGTGTGTGTGTGTTTAGAAAGCTTGTAGAATGAGTTTGCTTAAGTACATTTAAGTATTTCTTACATGTTTGGACATTTATTATTTGTTTTGTATTAATCAAGGATCTAAATCAGAAATTATACAGCCTAGGTTTTATTGGGGATGATTAAGTGTGTGATGGTATTTACCTAAAAGCAGATCCATGATTTCATCTTCATGTCATTTGTCACAAAAGTGGAACATTACTAGATTACCCAGAACATTTATGGAAGACAAAGGCTGAGTCTGTTTCTCTCGCTTGTCTCACAGTTGTGTGTGACATCTGTTACGTTTCTATTGCTGGAGTACCAGACATCCAGCATGTGCTACTTTCTTAGCCATTTGACAAGCAAGTGGAGAAGAAAGATTGGAATAGAAAGAAAACGTATGTAAAGCCATGTATTTCAGAGTCTATGTGGGTCTTCAGTCATCTGTGTGGGTCAGGGTATAGATCCCAGGTCCCCAGGGAACTGCTGAGTCATCTGTGTGGGTCAGGGTATTGGTCCCCGGTCCCCAGGGAACTGCTGAGTCATTTGTGTGGGTCAGGGTATTGGT
>JADRCD010243967.1:0-12060 GCA_019843815.1 Montemys delectorum | reverse complement strand
ACATGAACAATAGGAATGAAATAATTTAGTGTATTATACTTTATTTCGACTCGTGAAAAAAATCTTTATTATTCTTAGCAGATTACATGTAAGTTTTAGTTTCTTTTTTTTTTCAATAAAAAGTATAGAATTTTTTTCAAATAAAATCTCATTAAAATTGCAACACATAAAAACAAATAAAAGTGTGCCTTATCTAGGTGTGGGCCACCAGTTTTAGTTCAGTTTTCTTTCTCTGGTCTATACTTGAAGAGTCCCCTACTCTCTCTTGGCTCACAGATGGGCATGCATCAGCAGCAGATACATCACCATGATTTATTAGAAAGGTTGCATGTCAAGGCTCACTGCAGACACACAGAATCCAAACTCTGCATATCACAATCTCCAAATGATTCATACACACATTTGACCTTATTCTCAAAGTATGTTAATGCAAGGAGCCATGATATGTATAAACTTGTCACAAGCTGTCTTGCTCTCTGAATTCTTGGTAGAGCTCTGTTATAGATAAATGTTTAAAAGGATGTTTGCTTAAATCGACATTTAGCCACTGGGAATGTTTTGTTTCTGGGTTGTATGTCACCTGTGTTTCTCTGTCTTAGGGAGGTCATTAACCATTTGTTGGCTACATTAATATGAAGGCAGTCATTTCAGTGTTAAGTAGTATCTAAAAATTAGATGAAAATAATAGGCTAAGAGTTTCCACAGTATGTGCTGTAGGCCTAGGATTTTTTTTACTGGTAGAGTTTTGGGAAATGATAGGTTGTGCATGTCACTAAGATGTTTAAAAAGAAAATAAAAATGAAACAGCATTCACTTTTTTATAGTAAAAAATATATGAATTTTGGACTCCCCAAACTACCTGTCTACAGTAATCATTTCTAAGCAAGTCTAATTATGAAAACCCAAACAATCTGCCACCAAAAATGTGCCAAGAATTAGACATAGATTGTTTACTGAAAATATATTTTCTCATGCTAGCATATTGTATAAAAACTACTACTAACAGAGTCAGGACATCTGAAGTCACTTACGTGGGGTAGAAGACTTGAAAGCAATGAAATCTGTCTCTACATGGGCCTTTGTTATACTATTATTCCATTTACATCTCAACACACGTTCTTCATCTGTATCAGCAGTGGCTATCCCTTTGCTTGTGCATACCCAAATAGTTCCATTATGTCCTAGGAGAAATGACACTTCTTAAACAAATGTTATACACACACATTCTTGCAGAGCCCATAAAATATAAAAAAATGCCATTATATATCTTATTTTGTACATTGCATTATGATTTTATCGAAAATGCAAATACTTATGTGCACATGCTCCACGTGTGTGAAACAAATACATATATCAGTGTAAGGTATCCATCTCCTTGTGCACACTCAGAGGCCAAAGGAAAAAAAAATATGTCAATAGTTTTTCTCTATCATTCTTCATCTTACTCTTTGGACAGAATTTCTCAATGAACCTGGAGCTTACCTGCTCCCAAAGCTTCAGTAATCTGCCTGCCTCTACCATCTATGGTCCTGGAGTTACCTGAAGACATGCTATGCTGCATTTTCACATAGGTTCTTGGGATTTGTTCTTGCTCAGGGAGCACTCTTACTCACTAAGCCATCTCTCTGACCTCAAAAATACATTATAGAAAGTCCCGACCAGCAAGAACAATACAACACCCACCCAATTAACAAATGACTGGAACATTTCTTATTATCCCAGGATACTCATTGTTTCTTTAAGATGTAGGATATAAGGTAGTTTCTTTTGGACTGGACACACCAGTAGTACTAAAATGCCCCTCCCCCTTGTCTACTGGAGCATGCCAGACTCATAGAAGGAAGTTGAGAGCCACAGGCTAGAATCCTGACTGTGACTCACTGCCTCTGCAGGCCTGCATGATGAGAATCTTGGGTTTGTTTCTCAGACTCCGACAGTTAGAGTTGTTGAAAATTGTGAAGATAGTGTCATCATGAAGAACATCTGGCTTTTTGTTTCTGTGCTTCACTCCACAGATTCCTTCCAGGATGCCATGGGACATAAACACCAGGAATGTGCTGTCGGAAGACTGGTGCTCTGGACGGCCAGCAAACTGCAGTAACTCTGTCTCCATTTCCTAAAAAGACTCTAGAGTCAGTCCCAATGCATTCTCCAAATAAAGTTTGTATCTGAGTAACAGAGGAAGTTCACAAAAACTAAACAATTTCTAGGAATCAAGTAATTTAGGCAGAGTAGAAAGGTAAGATAAGTTATATTTTTACATCACATCAGAAGATGGTATGAACATTAGTTTTGTTTTGTTTTGTTTGGTTTTGTTTTTAAAAACAGTTTTCATGTCTATGGTTTTAAGGAAAATCTTGGACTTTTTAAAAAGACTCTGAGAGGTGGAATATAATTGAAACTAACTTTATTACAATTAGGATATAGAAAATTCTCATTAAAAGAAGTGGTACACAGAGAAGTTTATGTTGAAAAAAATGGAAATATGAAATTTTTTCTCATCAATCACTATCAAGTTTTACATACTTTAATAAAACCTGCCCAGGCTGCTTTGGACAGAACTGAGATCACAACCTTCCTATAACTCTCAGTGATTAGGTATTTTGTTTTGAAATTGTTAAAATCTTATGTGTTTATTCTCTGGGTCATGCAAGTTTCAGAAGGCTCAGAGCTTATGTCTCTCTTAGAATACCAGTTAATGGAAACACCCAGAATAGCACTTAAGAAATACCTCCTGTTTTGTTAAAATAATATTGCAAGGCATTCTGTGAATATTTTCTATGAAACTACACTTTGGAGAGGGTCAAAACTCAGGAATCCTGCTCTGGAGCAAATATAATGTGTTCTTGTTGCTACCCAAAGAGAGTATGACAAAAGCACAGGGGAGGTGGCCCCGATCTCTGGGGCCATTACCTGAGCTGTAAGATTTTCCTTTAATACTACAGAGTATCCAAGACTTTCAAGTAGTTCTCGCATGTTCACAATGTCCGTATCAGCATCATCTCGATCAAAAAGGTAGTCAAACTTTTTGTTACAGATGATGAGAGCCAGACGTGTTCGTCCTTCTTTTTCCATCACTGGATATATCTGCAGTTAACAAACACAGGAGATTTGAGAAAGGGACCTCTCCATGGCTCTAAAATCAATACAATGCAGATGAAAATAGTTGTCGTGAACAACAGAAATGTTGCTGATGGAGTTATGCTCTGCTGATGAAATGTGAAACTGAAAACATATTTTGGGGTCTGAATAAGTATTAATTTTGTTTAGTGACATGGCTTGGATTATGTGGTAGGGTGGATTTGAGGACATACTTTGAGATAAGATTTAAAAGTCAGAAAAATTTAGGACGAGCACCACTTGGTTAGATGAAGTTCACTTTTCTTTGTGAGAGCTGAAGGAATCTGTGTGTATAGCCTGAAAGGGCTAACTCCAATCCCCTGTCTCCAAAGCTCATCACCTCATTTGCCCTTTCTGTTTTCATCTTACAAAACTGATCATGTGGACAAAGCTTCAGTGTATCTTGGACTTCTGAGCTCTGGATTTCCTGAGGATCTGAAAGAGAAAACAGAACAAAAGAACTGACACTGCTCCATAAGTCATACACATGTCATGGCCCCAAGTTCATCATTCTTGAGTGCTCACAGGTGCTCCTCAGAAAACCAATGCAAGGTCAAAACCAATTCATATATAAACTACTGAAGCAAAAGTCTTGTTGGTTTTGCTTTTTTGTTTTCTGTTTATTACTGACAGTTTTGTGCTTTTGTGGTGTTTACAACATTGTCTAGTCTTTCAAGTTCAACACATTAGAATCACATAAACTTAGGGATCTAAACTTTGTAAGGAACTTAAACATCATTTAGTAGAATTAAAAAGTAATTGATATTTTGATTTTCTACCCTTGGATAGCCTTTCAGGACATTCTAGTGACAGGAAGCCCACACCAGTTTAATATTTGGGTCTACAACAAATCTATTGTCTTATTTTCTCATTTTTGATATGCAAGCAGCTTACCCACAAAGGATTTCTTACTATTTGCACATGTTTGGAACACAGTCAAGTGTTGGGTGTTGGCTAAATCTCATAGATGACTGGACTGATCAGTAGGTCTATATTTGATCAAATCTTTAGGGAATGACAACTCTCAATGAAAGCAGTTTTGAGAGAAACACCCCAGCCCCCAAGCACTTATGCATGCCCACATGCACACAATACACCTATGCACACATTCATACATACACACACACACATGCATACACACACATGCACACACATGCACACATGTATACATACATTCACACACATGCACATACTCATATTCACAGTCATGCACACAAATGCATACACACAAATGAGCACATATTCATATATACATTTTCCAAGGTAGATTCCTTTTCCACTGAGAAGAAGGTCTAGGCATCACATCTCTGACTTTGAACTTAGCAGCTTTACTTGTTTCACATTTAATTTCCTACTTCCCTGTCATATTATAACCTTACATACGTACTTGTGACATGGCAAGGTCATTCCTGTATCAGGTGTACCCTGGCCTCTAGTTTTGTCCAACAGTTTTGCACAAATTTCTTTTGCACCTTGGAAGTATATTCTACAATATCTCCTCATTGGTGGTGGGATTGGCTAAACATTTGAGCATATTCTCTTCCTTGGCTATCCTCAACCTTCAATCCATCCTTATATATACAATTATTTTCCCTAGTCTAATTCACTTTCTTTTATCTGTTAAACAAATTTACACTACTTATATGTTTACACAAATATCACCACTCACTAAGTTATAAACTCAACGGTAATGAGGAGGTCTTGATCTACCACTCTTATTGCTATATAAGCCAAATATTGAGAACAGAAATTCAATATTCCTCTTAGTGTATGTGTAGGCATACAAATATAAAAAAATGCATAGGTTTTATTCCTTAGTTTGTCAGAACTTCTGAAAATATAACATTCCTAAAACACCATCACTATCCTTTCTAGACAAGTGCAATTCCTTAATAAGCCCCAGTAGTTCATCAGTTTCTTTGGTGAACACAAAGAATGTGACTCATACCATGTTAGATATTTTTATATAATTACATAACAAATGTTAACACAGTATACACACATGCTTAACTACATCCTGTTTGTGTTAGTAATTTCTGAAACCTTTACTATTTTATAAATTTAAAGATGTTATTAACATCATTTAAAAGCATAGGCTATTACAGCACATGTCAGCGATAGTGACGGTCTTGTTGTATGTCCTTCTTGGCTGTGGCCCTAGTCTCACAACCCATGAAAGCTTTGGAAATTTACTTTTGGTCAAGTGATATCACCATAAACCCTGGGATAGACATTACCTGTCAGCATTAGATGTGATGCATGGGCCACTCCAGCATTTATCTTCATTTCTTCATCTTCTACTTCTCTCCTGGATTCTGAAGAGAAATTGAGAACCAGGGTTTGAAAGACTTTCTAGTGGTGGAGGGTGAAAACACTCCCAGAGTTTTTCGGACCCCATGTAGTGGTCTTTGCAGTAATTCAGGGAACCTGTGACCCCCATCCCCCGTGATAAGCAAGACCCATGAAACAGGGGGTTTGTGAAATTACTCATCAGAGATAAAGACGACGGCTGCTTTAACAGGGCTTGCCCCTCGTTTTTGCTGTCTTTAGTTTCATTTTCAGAGTCTGGAGTAAACAAAGAAAGAGAAAATCAGTATTCTGTTTCAAAGATATTTTCTTGCTTATGTTTTTATAAGGTTCCACGTGTTGATTGTGAGCATTGTGAGCATGCCCTTCACTACTATTCAGATCAAAAGAGGGAAAGTATGCTTTGTAAGCTAAGGGCTCTGTTTACAGTTAAGATAGTTAACAAATAAGTTCATATTTTTCCTGTTTCTTAGGTGTGATGTAAATTTAAAAAAAAAAGTCTTTTTCAACCTACACTAAACTTGTGACCCATTTACATGATTTAGGGCCTTACCTAATTTTGTTCCTTCCCTTGGATTGTATTCCGTGGGAGCACCTCATCTCTCCTACACAAAGGACCTCAGGAGGCTGGCAGGGACTGCTCTGTCAAATCTCTGACTAAGGTGAGGTAGCTGGTTGGCCAGTCCCTGCTGCACCCCAAAGGACAGCTTAACTGAACATTGTGGATTTGGTCTTTTCCCTTCACAATTTCAGGTTTAACACTATCTCTTTTAAACTTCTGCTTGTTTCCTCATTCCTTATTCCTCTAGTGTTATGTCCTACTTTTATTTTTTATATATATATTGTGTTATTATTAGTGATCCCTGAATCCAAATTCTGTTGTCCGTTTGCCAGGGCTGAGTGGCCATCCACTGGATATGAGCAATCACTGGCTATGTCTCCAGTGTCAAGTGACTCGACCTAACTCAGTAGTTATATACTGCTGTCTCTTCTGAGAATGAAAATGTAGAATACTACAGTTCCCTGAGTCTTTCCTGAGAGATAAATGTAGAGATCAAATAGTTACTGTGGCAGTCTGTAATTACCTGATGGAGAAGAAGTAATACATATTTTCTGAGGTTCATCATCCTCATCATCAGAAAATTCTGAAACAATATTAACAGCAAATTTTTTTTTGAGGAATATAACAACATTTCTAGGCTCTTTGTACATGAAACCCCTCTCAAACCACTGATAAGTAGAAGCCCATGTTGCTCGTTAAAGCATGGATGCTCCATCTGGTTTCCAAGCTTCAGTTTTGTTTATAGGTATGCTAGCCTTTTCCAAATAAAAACTGAAAGCACAGATACTATGAAACAAGATTTTTTTCTCTGATTATTATATAAATAAAGATGTAGAGAAAGTATAAACCCAGAGTTTCCTTATAATAGCATTTATTTTTCTGAGAACAAAATAGACTTGACTGTATTAAAGTTGTTCTTTATACAACAAAAATAACACAGACAAAAATGCCAAGAATTTAAGATATACATTTCTTTATCACTTGCTGGGGTAGAATCGTGGGCCTGCAGACCAAGGGCCACTTGCCACCTTGTGCTAAGTATTTAATGCAGTACATAAACACCCACTGCTCTTCAGCGATTAATGCTGTGCTATCAAAACAGAAAACCTGAGACATGAATGAGACAGCTACATACACAAAATTTACAATACTTGCTCTTTTAGAGCTAAATGAATAATCTATTATACTTCATATTTAGGGGTTTTTGTTTGTTTATTTTGTTTTGTTTTATTTTTTCCAGTAGAAATTAAAGCAACAAGATTTTCATCTCTGGAATTCAGCTACATCTAAGAGAACAGAGTGGCCTTCTCCTCTCCCTCAGTCAACATTCTATACCTGAGAATGAGTCTAAAATCTCCATGATGTGACCAGAAGCTTAGATCATAATAAAAGCGGGGGTCAAGGACAAGTGTCGGAGGAGATGGGGGAGAAGTATAGAGGATCAGGAAATTGAATAGAGGTGTGTAGCAGTAGGGGCTGGGGGGCTGGGGGTAGGCACTAGAAAGTTCCAGATGCCAGGGAAACAAGAGGTTCCCAGGACCCAATAGGGATGACATTAGCTGAAATATCCAACACAGGGGATATAGAACCCATAGAGACCATATTCAGTGGATAGGCACAGCCCCCAGTTGATGGATGTGGCCACCTACCCTTCTCAAAAATTCTAACCCTGAATTGCTCCTGTTCAAAGAAAATATAGTGAGTAAGACTGAAAATAGGGAGGCAGAGGCTGTAGGTAAAGTCATCCAGAGACTGACCCACCTAGGCATCCATCCCATCTGCAGACACTAAACCCAGACACTATTGCTGATGCCAAGAAGCACATGCTGACAGGAACCTAGTATAATGGTTCCAGGAGGGGCACTGCCAGAATCAGACCAATACAGATGAGGATGTTTGCAACCAAGCATCAGAATGAGCACAAAGACTGCAAGGGAAGAGATAGGGAAGGACTGAAGAAGCTGAAGGGGATTGCAGCCCCATAGGAAGAACAACAATATCAACTAACTGGACCTCCCAGAGCTCCCAGGGACTAAACCACCAACCGAAGAGTACACATGGATGAACCCCATGGCTTCAGCTGCAGATGTAGCAGAGGATTGCCTTATCTGGCATCAATGGGAGGGGAGGCCCTTTGTCCTGTGGAGGCTTGATGCCCCAGCATAGGGGGATGCTAGGGTAGTGAGATGGGTGTGGGTGAGTAGGTAAGAGAGCATCCTTATAGAGGCAGGGGGAGGGGGATAAGACAGGAGACTTGGGGAAAACTGGGAGGGGGAACAACATTTGAAATGTAAACAGATAAGATAACCAATAAAAATAAAATAAAATAAAAAACAAAACACAACAAAAAACCCTAAATCATGCTTTTTTAAAATCAAGATGACTAAATATTTGATGAGTACCTGTCATTTATCACGTGTGATTTCTTACGTAATCAATATGTTTCCTGAATAAAGCAGCCAATGAGGCTTGCTTTCTTATGCCTGTGTTTTAGGACAGGGAAAGACAATGTAATGAATAAGTAAATTTCATTGATTTTGCACATAATCAATGGTGCAATTGTTAAGGGAAAAATAAAATATTCAGGAGTAGAAAAATAGTTTGGATGAATCGAGGCATTTTTCATCTGTTAAACAAATAGATAAACAACAGTCTAAGGGATCGGGGAGGTTAGAGTTCCTTAAGAATAGAAGTAAACACAGAAGTTTTGTCCGAAGTAGAAAAGAAGGAGATGAGTGGCATTATGTCCAGAGCTACTCACGTAAACTCAGCTGTCCCCGGGAATTGGCAATGTGGCCAGCAAGTATTTTTCCTGCCATGTCTGTTTTCTCAACGAAGTTCTCAACCAGGTTCTCAGCTTTGTTCAGGATGAAACTCGCACTTTCCCCTATTTTGAGTAACTCATCTCCATTTAAAACATTCTTTTCCACTAGATCATCAAAAACCCCATCCAGCATGTCCTTGGCCAAACCTTTAAGCTTGTAGATTGGATCTCTTTCATGTGTTCTCTTTGCTGTTAAAATAATAGCATTTAGACATGGAAAGGTATTTAGATATCTGTTTCTACACTACTAGCTTTCAAGTTCAAACACAGACAAGAAGCACCCACATGGCTAAATAAGCAGAACTCCCTGTAAGGCTTTCTTAGAAATTATACTTCCTGCGTTAGGATGGGACCCTTGGGTCTTCCTCTTTTATCTTTTAAAAAAATCTTTCTTTCATTTTTGAGATTATAATATAATTAATCGGGTGACAGTTGAGTGACAATTTGTCTATGAACCCACACGAGCATTTATATTGTCCAACACATTCCAAATTTGTACAGGAGGAAAGAGAGGTGCGGAGGAGAGAAACGACTCCATCAGGCGGTTCAGGCAGAGGTGCGCGGTGTCTGACATTTTTGCAGACGCTTCTTCCACTTCTGCTCATTTTTGTAAATATCTTAAAAGGACATTTTATTCCATACACAGCATAATATAATATGATCACATTACAGTTATTTTGTCCCTCATTTAGTTTATATTGACAGTGCTCCTAGAGAGCTCTGTGTAGAAACAGAGAAATCAAACTAGCTGGCTTGCTTGCACTGAAAGTAGTTCAGATCCAGAACGGAAAGATGGAGGAAAAGCAAGGTTTTGTTCTGTAGTAAAGATTCTCATCCTCAAAACCAACATCCACAGAGCTGGAAAAAACCTATTCAATATTTAAACCTATTGAATATTTAAATATTCAAAGACAACATTTAAATTAAAACACAGGAAACACTAAAAGGAGGGGTCTAGAGACATCCTTCCTCTTGTCTTCCCGCAGTTATAAATGCCGAGTATAAATGCCTTTGACAGTGTCGGCATGCACTCTGCTCAGACCTGTGCTACCCTAGCTCCCCTCCTCCGACTGACAAACAACTCTGCTCTGATGAAGCCCTTCCACGTAGTTATCTCTTCTCTCAGAAATCCATATGTAACTCCCTCAACACAAGCACAAACAAAGGAAGGACTCACCCGCCATGGCTGTGCAGGATTTCTGGACATAAAAAGCACCGAAACTGAAAGCAATCTGAGAAACCGTCTGCCTTTCGTTCCCAGAAACATACCGATGGGGCTGTCTCACTGAGAATTCCCGCTTGCCAGACTCTCCTGCTCTTTGCCCAGAAAGTCAACAGAGCTTTGATGAACAGTTTCTCCTTGACTTTTCAAGGTTTTCTCACTGAAAATGTATATTCACACAAAGTTCATTCTCAATCTAGTCTATTATTAGCACAATTTCTAAATGCACTCTGAGTTGATTTTCTTAGCACCTCTATGGCCCTTTACACAGACAAGAGACCAGGAAGTGACACTTGAACCCTGAATGTGTCAATTTGCAGAGCTTCAGCTGATAGAGATGCTGACTAAGAGGCCAAACCTTGATGCTGGTATTATCGACTCAAAACCCAGGTTTTATTTCTATTTCTTTGAGTCAGCAGGTTTATTTGTCAATTTTAGATAATATTTATCTGGAGACACCAGTATACATTGTGGTATGTTAAATGCACAGGACCATCTTTCTCTCTAACTTATGGATAAATATTGGTAAGAAAGTTAAATAAGGGGAATGTTTATAAACTGGAAAAGAATGCTGTCTTGATACTTTACCTTCATGGTTCAGGATGCTGCATGTTAGCGGCTTTCTCTGTGAATTGTTCATATTCCTGATAAAACACTTGTTACAATTCTAATGCCGCTACCTTCATGTGTTTGACTTCTTGTAGTAGCCTTCCTTGCCTCACTGCCCTTAGGAGTTAACTGGAGTGACTAACACCTCACCCTCAAAGAGCTAGGCACAGTCCTGTCCTCACTAAGCCACAAGGACATTTCCAGCTCTGAAATCTGAACCTCCATGTAGAAAACTTGTTGACAGCAAGAGGAAGAGAGCTTCCTCATTTCTTGGCAGAACAGGAAGCAGAATGCAGGCACTCAGTTGTGACTCTCTTTTTCTGTTTTTTAACCTCTTCAAGACCTCAGTACAAGAGAAACCACATCTAGGCCAGCTTCTTGCTTCCCACCCTCCTGTAGTCTGTCCTTTCCAGAAACCCCTTCAGAATCAGTCTTGCCTCACTGACAACACAAGATTCCCTTAGTCCATCCAAGGGCTACCACAGTGCCAGTGTCAGACAATTGTATTAGAAATCAATCAACTTGCTCCTTGAAAATACCATAGTGGAAATATATAGAATGATATGTTGAGAGCTATCAAGTATGGCCGGCTATAACTTTGAATGTTTGTCGTATTAATACATTACACGATTCAATAAATGAACAGTGTTGAAAATTTACACTGAAAATTAGACCCTCAAACTTGTCTCACTCCTGTACTCTATATAGAACTTCACTACATTATTTGTACTTTTTGAATGGTGGGTGATAATAATTGCTTAAATTATTTTGCTTGACTGTTCCATTCAGAAGGAAATGAAAACTATTTTCACTCCCTGTGTACTACTCTTATCCTCTTTCTCTCCTGCTGGAGCATTGCCCAACAAGTCCCTATTGTTTCTATGAGGGTCCCATCGTGATTTGTTAATTTCTTTCCTGATCATAGGTGGAAGGTTGTTGACTGTAGCATGAGAAGCTTAGCAGTGGTTATACCACTGTTGAAATTGACAACACCTCTTCAAACTACCCTCAGCTTCCAATAGCACTCCAGGGAGACACTGTCCTCTACAGGTGATCAAATGCCGAGGGGACTAATAGTCGGGCTACCGTGGAAGATAGCCAGAGCCATAGTGAGTTCATCGGGAGGTCATCATCCTTTAAGACAGCCAGAGCCACAGTGACTTCCTGTGAGATGGCCAGAGCCACAGTGAATTCCTAGAGATAGCGAGAGACACAACGACTTCCTGTGAGATTGGCAGAAACACAGTGACTTCCTGTGAGGTAGGCAGAGCCACAGTGACTTCCTGTGAGATGGCCAGAGCCACAGTGAATTCCTAGAGATAGTGAGAGCCACAACAACTTCCTGTGAGATAGGCAGAAACATAGTGACTTCCTGTGAGGTAGGCAGAGACACAGTGAGTTCCTGTGAGGTAGGCA
>JADRCD010243965.1:0-12063 GCA_019843815.1 Montemys delectorum | reverse complement strand
ACATGAACAATAGGAATGAAATAATTTAGTGTATTATACTTTATTTCCACTCGTAAAAAAAATCTTTATTATTCTTAGCAGATTACATGTAAGTTTTAGTTTCTTTTTTTTTTCAATAAAAAGTATAGAATTTTTTTCAAATAAAATCTCATTAAAATTGCAACACATAAAAACAAGTAAAAGTGTGCCTTATCTAGGTGTGGGCCACCAGTTTTAGTTCAGTTTTCTTTCTCTGGTCTATACTTGAAGAGTCCCCTACTCTCTCTTGGCTCACAGATGGGCATGCATCAGCAGCAGATACATCACCATGATTTATTAGAAAGGTTGCATGTCAAGGCTCACTGCAGACACACAGAATCCAAACTCTGCATATCACAATCTCCAAATGATTCATACACACATTTGACCTTATTCTCAAAGTATGTTAATGCAAGGAGCCATGATATGTATAAACTTGTCACAAGCTGTCTTGCTCTCTGAATTCTTGGTAGAGCTCTGTTATAGATAAATGTTTAAAAGGATGTTTGCTTAAATCGACATTTAGCCACTGGGAATGTTTTGTTTCTGGGTTGTATGTCACCTGTGTTTCTCTGTCTTAGGGAGGTCATTAACCATTTGTTGGCTACATTAATATGAAGGCAGTCATTTCAGTGTTAAGTAGTATCTAAAAATTAGATGAAAATAATAGGCTAAGAGTTTCCACAGTATGTGCTGTAGGCCTAGGATTTTTTTTACTGGTAGAGTTTTGGGAAATGATAGGTTGTGCATGTCACTAAGATGTTTAAAAAGAAAATAAAAATGAAACAGCATTCACTTTTTTATAATAAAAAATATATGAATTTTGGACTCCCCAAACTACCTGTCTACAGTAATCATTTCTAAGCAAATCTAGTTATGAAAACCCAAACAATCTGCCACCAAAAATGTGCCAAGAATTAGACATAGATTGTTTACTGAAAATATATTTTCTCATGCTAGCATATTGTATAAAAACTACTACTAACAGAGTCAGGACATCTGAAGTCACTTACGTGGGGTAGAAGACTTGAAAGCAATGAAATCTGTCTCTACATGGGCCTTTGTTATACTATTATTCCATTTACATCTCAACACACGTTCTTCATCTGTATCAGCAGTGGCTATCCCTTTGCTTGTGCATACCCAAATAGTTCCATTATGTCCTAGGAGAAATGACACTTCTTAAACAAATGTTATACACACACATTCTTGCAGAGCCCATAAAATATAAAAAAAATGCCATTATATATCTTATTTTGTACATTGCATTATGATTTTATCGAAAATGCAAATACTTATGTGCACATGCTCCACGTGTGTGAAACAAATACATATATCAGTGTAAGGTATCCATCTCCTTGTGCACACTCAGAGGCCAAAGGAAAAAAAAATATGTCAATAGTTTTTCTCTATCATTCTTCATCTTACTCTTTGGACAGAATTTCTCAATGAACCTGGAGCTTACCTGCTCCCAAAGCATCAGTAATCTGCCTGCCTCTTCCATCTATGGTCCTGGAGTTACCTGAAGACATGCTATGCTGCATTTTCACATAGGTTCTTGGGATTTGTTCTTGCTCAGGGAGCACTCTTACTCACTAAGCCATCTCTCTGACCTCAAAAATACATTATAGAAAGTCCCGACGAGCAAAAACAATACAACACCCACCCAATTAACAAATGACTGGAACATTTCTTATTATCCCAGGATACTCATTGTTTCTTTAAGATGTAGGATATAAGGTAGTTTCTTTTGGACTGGACACACCAGTAGTACTAAAATGCCCCTCCCCCTTGTCTACTGGAGCATGCCAGACTCATAGAAGGAAGTTGAGAGCCACAGGCTAGAATCCTGACTGTGACTCACTGCCTCTGCAGGCCTGCATGATGAGAATCTTGGGTTTGTTTCTCAGACTCCGACAGTTAGAGTTGTTGAAAATTGTGAAGATAGTGTCATCATGAAGAACATCTGGCTTTTTGTTTCTGTGCTTCACTCCACAGATTCCTTCCAGGATGCCATGGGACATAAACACCAGGAATGTGCTGTCGGAAGACTGGTGCTCTGGACGGCCAGCAAACTGCAGTAACTCTGTCTCCATTTCCTAAAAAGACTCTAGAGTCAGTCCCAATGCATTCTCCAAATAAAGTTTGTATCTGAGTAACAGAGGAAGTTCACAAAAACTAAACAATTTCTAGGAATCAAGTAATTTAGGCAGAGTAGAAAGGTAAGATAAGTTATATTTTTACATCACATCAGAAGATGGTATGAACATTAGTTTTGTTTTGTTTTGTTTGGTTTTGTTTTTAAAAACAGTTTTCATGTCTATGGTTTTAAGGAAAATCTTGGACTTTTTAAAAAGACTCTGAGAGGTGGAATATAATTGAAACTAACTTTATTACAATTAGGATATAGAAAATTCTCATTAAAAGAAGTGGTACACAGAGAAGTTTATGTTGAAAAAAATGGAAATATGAAATTTTTTCTCATCAATCACTATCAAGTTTTACATACTTTAATAAAACCTGCCCAGGCTGCTTTGGACAGAACTGAGATCACAACCTTCCTATAACTCTCAGTGATTAGGTATTTTGTTTTGAAATTGTTAAAATCTTATGTGTTTATTCTCTGGGTCATGCAAGTTTCAGAAGGCTCAGAGCTTATGTCTCTCTTAGAATACCAGTTAATGGAAACACCCAGAATAGCACTTAAGAAATACCTCCTGTTTTGTTAAAATAATATTGCAAGGCATTCTGTGAATATTTTCTATGAAACTACACTTTGGAGAGGGTCAAAACTCAGGAATCCTGCTCTGGAGCAAATATAATGTGTTCTTGTTGCTACCCAAAGAGAGTATGACAAAAGCACAGGGGAGGTGGCCCCGATCTCTGGGGCCATTACCTGAGCTGTAAGATTTTCCTTTAATACTACAGAGTATCCAAGACTTTCAAGTAGTTCTCGCATGTTCACAATGTCCGTATCAGCATCATCTCGATCAAAAAGGTAGTCAAACTTTTTGTTACAGATGATGAGAGCCAGACGTGTTCGTCCTTCTTTTTCCATCACTGGATATATCTGCAGTTAACAAACACAGGAGATTTGAGAAAGGAACCTCTCCATGGCTCTAAAATCAATACAATGCAGATGAAAATAGTTGTCGTGAACAACAGAAATGTTGCTGATGGACTTATGCTCTGCTGATGAAATGTGAAACTGAAAACATATTTTGGGGTCTGAATAGGTATTAATTTTGTTTAGTGACATGGCTTGGATTATGTGGTAGGGTGGATTTGAGGACATACTTTGAGATAAGATTTAAAAGTCAGAAAAATTTAGGACGAGCACCACTTGGTTAGATGAAGTTCACTTTTCTTTGTGAGAGCTGAAGGAATCTGTGTGTATAGCCTGAAAGGGCTAACTCCAATCCCCTGTCTCCAAAGCTCATCACCTCATTTGCCCTTTCTGTTTTCATCTTACAAAACTGATCATGTGGACAAAGCTTCAGTGTATCTTGGACTTCTGAGCTCTGGATTTCCTGAGGATCTGAAAGAGAAAACAGAACAAAAGAACTGACACTGCTCCATAAGTCATACACATGTCATGGCCCCAAGTTCATCATTCTTGAGTGCTCACAGGTGCTCCTCAGAAAACCAATGCAAGGTCAAAACCAATTCATATATAAACTACTGAAGCAAAAGTCTTGTTGGTTTTGCTTTTTTGTTTTCTGTTTATTACTGACAGTTTTGTGCTTTTGTGGTGTTTACAACATTGTCTAGTCTTTCAAGTTCAACACATTAGAATCACATAAACTTAGGGATCTAAACTTTGTAAGGAACTTAAACATCATTTAGTAGAATTAAAAAGTAATTGATATTTTGATTTTCTACCCTTGGATAGCCTTTCAGGACATTCTAGTGACAGGAAGCCCACACCAGTTTAATATTTGGGTCTACAACAAATCTATTGTCTTATTTTCTCATTTTTGATATGCAAGCAGCTTACCCACAAAGGATTTCTTACTATTTGCACATGTTTGGAACACAGTCAAGTGTTGGGTGTTGGCTAAATCTCATAGATGACTGAACTGATCAGTAGGTCTATATTTGATCAAATCTTTAGGGAATGACAACTCTCAATGAAAGCAGTTTTGAGAGAAACACCCCAGCCCCCAAGCACTTATGCATGCCCACATGCACACAATACACCTATGCACACATTCATACATACACACACACACATGCATACACACACATGCACACACATGCACACATGTATACATACATTCACACACATGCACATACTCATATTCACAGTCATGCACACAAATGCATGCACACAAATGAGCACATATTCATATATACATTTTCCAAGGTAGATTCCTTTTCCACTGAGAAGAAGGTCTAGGCATCACATCTCTGACTTTGAACTTAGCAGCTTTACTTGTTTCACATTTAATTTCCTACTTCCCTGTCATATTATAACCTTACATACGTACTTGTGACATGGCAAGGTCATTCCTGTATCAGGTGTACCCTGGCCTCTAGTTTTGTCCAACAGTTTTGCACAAATTTCTTTTGCACCTTGGAAGTATATTCTACAATATCTCCTCATTGGTGGTGGGATTGGCTAAACATTTGAGCATATTCCCTTCCTTGGCTATCCTCAACCTTCAATCCATCCTTACATATACAATTATTTTCCCTAGTCTAATTCACTTTCTTTTATCTGTTAAACAAATTTACACTACTTATATGTTTACACAAATATCACCACTCACTAAGTTATAAACTCAACGGTAATGAGGAGGTCTTGATCTACCACTCTTATTGCTATATAAGCCAAATATTGAGAACAGAAATTCAATATTCCTCTTAGTGTATGTGTGGACATACAAATATAAAAAAAATGCATAGGTTTTATTCCTTAGTTTGTCAGAACTTCTGAAAATATAACATTCCTAAAACACCATCACTATCCTTTCTAGACAAGTGCAATTCCTTAATAAGCCCCAGTAGTTCATCAGTTTCTTTGGTGAACACAAAGAATGTGACTCATACCATGTTAGATATTTTTATATAATTACACAACAAATGTTAACACAGTATACACACATGCTTAACTACATCCTGTTTGTGTTAGTAATTTCTGAAACCTTTACTATTTTATAAATTTAAAGATGTTATTAACATCATTTAAAAGCATAGACTATTACAGCACATGTCAGCGATAGTGACGGTCTTGTTGTATGTCCTTCTTGGCTGTGGCCCTAGTCTCACAATCCATGAAAGCTTTGGAAATTTACTTTTTGTCAAATGATATCACCATAAACCCTGGGATAGACATTACCTGTCAGCATTAGATGTGATGCATGGGCCACTCCAGCATTTATCTTCATTTCTTCATCTTCTACTTCTCTCCTGGATTCTGAAGAGAAATTGAGAACCAGGGTTTGAAAGACTTTCTAGTGGTGGAGGGTGAAAACACTCCCAGAGTTTTTCGGACCCCATGTAGTGGTCTTTGCAGTAATTCAGGGAACCTGTGACCCCCCATCCCCCGTGATAAGCAAGACCCATGAAACAGGGGGTTTGTGAAATTACTCATCAGAGATAAAGACGACGGCTGCTTTAACAGGGCTTGCCCCTCGTTTTTGCTGTCTTTAGTTTCATTTTCAGAGTCTGGAGTAAACAAAGAAAGAGAAAATCAGTATTCTGTTTCAAAGATATTTTCTTGCTTATGTTTTTATAAGGTTCCACGTGTTGATTGTGAGCATTGTGAGCATGCCCTTCACTACTATTCAGATCAAAAGAGGGAAAGTATGCTTTGTAAGCTAAGGGCTCTGTTTACAGTTAAGATAGTTAACAAATAAGTTCATATTTTTCCTGTTTCTTAGGTGTGATGTAAATTTAAAAAAAAAAGTCTTTTTCAACCTACACTAAACTTGTGACCCATTTACATGATTTAGGGCCTTACCTAATTTTGTTCCTTCCCTTGGATTGTATTCCGTGGGAGCACCTCATCTCTCCTACACAAAGGACCTTAGGAGGCCGGCAGGGACTGCTCTGTCAAATCTCTGACTAAGGTGAGGTAGCTGGTTGGTCAGTCCCTGCTGCACCCCAAAGGACAGCTTAACTGAACATTGTGGATTTGGTCTTTTCCCTTCACAATTTCAGGTTTAACACTATCTCTTTTAAACTTCTGCTTGTTTCCTCATTCCTTATTCCTCTAGTGTTATGTCCTACTTTTATTTTTTATATATATATTGTGTTATTATTAGTGATCCCTGAATCCAAATTCTGTTGTTCGTTTGCCAGGGCTGAGTGGCCATCCACTGGATATGAGCAATCACTGGCTATGTCTCCAGTGTCAAGTGACTCGACCTAACTCATTAGTTATATACTGCTGTCTCTTCTGAGAATGAAAATGTAGAATACTACAGTTCCCTGAGTCTTTCCTGGGACATAAATGTAGAGATCAAATAGTTACTGTGGCAGTCTGTAATTACCTGATGGAGAAGAAGTAATACATATTTTCTGAGGTTCATCATCCTCATCATCAGAAAATTCTGAAACAATATTAATAGCAAATTTTTTTTTGAGGAATATAACAACATTTCTAGGCTCTTTGTACATGAAACCCCTCTCAAACCACTGATAAGTAGAAGCTCATGTTGCTCGTTAAAGCATGGATGCTCCATCTGGTTTCCAAGCTTCAGTTTTGTTTATAGGTATGCTAGCCTTTTCCAAATAAAAACTGAAAGCACAGATACTATGAAACAAGATTTTTTTCTCTGATTATTATATAAATAAAGATGTAGAGAAAGTATAAACCCAGAGTTTCCTTATAATAGCATTTATTTTTCTGAGAACAAAATAGACTTGACTGTATTAAAGTTATTCTTTATACAACAAAAATAACACAGACAAAAATGCCAAGAATTTAAGATATACATTTCTTTATCACTTGCTGGGGTAGAATCGTGGGCCTGCAGACCAAGGGCCACTTGCCACCTTGTGCTAAGTATTTAATGCAGTACATAAACACCCACTGCTCTTCAGCGATTAATGCTGTGCCATCAAAACAGAAAACCTGAGACATGAATGAGACAGCTACATACACAAAATTTACAATACTTGCTCTTTTAGAGCTAAATGAATAATCCATTATACTTCATATTTAGGGGTTTTTGTTTGTTTATTTTGTTTTGTTTTATTTTTTCCAGTAGAAATTAAAGCAAGGAGATTTTCATCTCTGGAATTCAGCTACATCTAAGAGAACAGAGTGGCCTTCTCCTCTCCCTCAGTCAACATTCTATACCTGAGAATGAGTCTAAAATCTCCATGATGTGACCAGAAGCTTAGATCATAATAAAAGCGAGGGTCAAGGACAAGTGTCGGAGGAGATGGGGGAGAAGTATAGAGGATCAGGAAATTGAATAGAGGTGTGTAGCAGTAGGGGCTGGGGGGCTGGGGGTAGGCACTAGAAAGTTCAAGATGCCAGGGAAACAAGAGGTTCCCAGGACCCAATAGGGATGACATTAGCTGAAATATCCAACACAGGGGATATAGAACCCATAGAGACCATATTCAGTGGATAGGCACAGCCCCCAGTTGATGGATGTGGCCACCTACCCTTCTCAAAAATTCTAACCCTGAATTGCTCCTGTTCAAAGAAAATATAGTGAGTAAGACTGAAAATAGGGAGGCAGAGGCTGTAGGTAAAGTCATCCAGAGACTGACCCACCTAGGCATCCATCCCATCTGCAGACACTAAACCCAGACACTATTGCTGATGCCAAGAAGCACATGCTGACAGGAACCTAGTATAATGGTTACAGGAGGGGCACTGCCAGAATCAGACCAATACAGATGAGGATGTTTGCAACCAAGCATCAGAATGAGCACAAAGACTGCAAGGGAAGAGATAGGGAAGGACTGAAGAAGCTGAAGGGGATTGCAGCCCCATAGGAAGAACAACAATATCAACTAACTGGACCTCCCAGAACTCCCAGGGACTAAACCACCAACCGAAGAGTACACATGGATGAACCCCATGGCTTCAGCTGCAGATGTAGCAGAGGATTGCCTTATCTGGCATCAATGGGAGGGGAGGCCCTTTGTCCTGTGGAGGCTTGATGTCCCAGCATAGGGGGATGCTAGGGTAGTGAGATGGGGTGTGGGTGAGTAGGTAAGAGAGCATTCTTATAGAGGCAGGGGGAGGGGGATAAGATGGGAGACTTGGGGAAAAGTGGGATGGGGAACAACATTTGAAATGTAAACAGATAAGATAACCAATAAAAATAAAATAAAATAAAAAACAAAACACAACAAAAAACCCTAAATCATGCTTTTTTAAAATCAAGATGACTAAATATTTGATGAGTACCTGTCATCTATCACGTGTGATTTCTTACGTAATCAATATGTTTCCTGAATAAAGCAGCCAATGAGGCTTGCTTTCTTATGCCTGTGTTTTAGGACAGGGAAAGACAATGTAATGAATAAGTAAATTTCATTGGTTTTGCACATAATCAATGGTGCAATTGTTAAGGGAAAAATAAAATATTCAGGAGTAGAAAAATAGTTTGGATGAATCGAGGCATTTTTCATCTGTTAAACAAATAGATAAACAACAGTCTAAGGGATCGGGGAGGTTAGAGTTCCTTAAGAATAGAAGTAAACACAGAAGTTTTGTCCGAAGTAGAAAAGAAGGAGATGAGTGGCATTATGTCCAGAGCTACTCACGTAAACTCAGCTGTCCCCGGGAATTGGCAATGTGGCCAGCAAGTATTTTTCCTGCCATGTCTGTTTTCTCAACGAAGTTCTCAACCAGGTTCTCAGCTTTGTTCAGGATGAAACTCGCACTTTCCCCTATTTTGAGTAACTCATCTCCATTTAAAACATTCTTTTCCACTAGATCATCAAAAACCCCATCCAGCATGTCCTTGGCCAAACCTTTAAGCTTGTAGATTGGATCTCTTTCATGTGTTCTCTTTGCTGTTAAAATAATAGCATTTAGACATGGAAAGGTATTTAGATATCTGTTTCTACACTACTAGCTTTCAAGTTCAAACACAGACAAGAAGCACCCACATGGCTAAATAAGCAGAACTCCCTGTAAGGCTTTCTTAGAAATTATACTTCCTGCGTTAGGATGGGACCCTTGGGTCTTCCTCTTTTATCTTTTAAAAAAATCTTTCTTTCATTTTTGAGATTATAATATAATTAATCGGGTGACAGTTGAGTGACAATTTGTCTATGAACCCACACGAGCATTTATATTGTCCAACACATTCCAAATTTGTACAGGAGGAAAGAGAGGTGCGGAGGAGAGAAACGACTCCATCAGGCGGTTCAGGCAGAGGTGCGCGGTGTCTGACATTTTTGCAGACGCTTCTTCCACTTCTGCTCATTTTTGTAAATATCTTAAAAGGACATTTTATTCCATACACAGCATAATATAATATGATCACATTACAGTTATTTTGTCCATCATTTAGTTTATATTGACAGTGCTCCTAGAGAGCTCTGTGTAGAAACAGAGAAATCAAACTAGCTGGCTTGCTTGCACTGAAAGTAGTTCAGATCCAGAACGGAAAGATGGAGGAAAAGCAAGGTTTTGTTCTGTAGTAAAGTTTCTCATCCTCAAAACCAACATCCACAGAGCTGGAAAAAACCTATTCAATATTTAAACCTATTGAATATTTAAATATTCAAAGACAACATTTAAATTAAAACACAGGAAACACTAAAAGGAGGGGTCTAGAGACATCCTTCCTCTTGTCTTCCCGCAGTTGTAAATGCCGAGTATAAATGCCTTTGACAGTGTCGGCATGCACTCTGCTCAGACGTGTGCTACCCTAGCTCCCCTCCTCCGACTGACCAACAACTCTGCTCTGATGAAGCCCTTCCGCGTAGTTATCTCTTCTCTCAGAAATCCATATGTAACTCCCTCAACACAAGCACAAACAAAGGAAGGACTCACCCGCCATGGCTGTGCAGGATTTCTGGACATAAAAAGCACCGAAACTGAAAGCAATCTGAGAAACAGTCTGCCTTTCGTTCCCAGAAACATACCGATGGGGCTGTCTCACTGAGAATTCCCGCTTGCCAGACTCTCCTGCTCTTTGCCCAGAAAGTCAACAGAGCTTTGATGAACAGTTTCTCCTTGACTTTTCAAGGTTTTCTCACTGAAAATGTATATTCACACAAAGTTCATTCTCAATCTAGTCTATTATTAGCACAATTTCTAAATGCACTCTGAGTTGATTTTCTTAGCACCTCTATGGCCCTTTACACAGACAAGAGACCAGGAAGTGACACTTGAACCCTGAATGTGTCAATTTGCAGAGCTTCAGCTGATAGAGATGCTGACTAAGAGGCCAAACCTTGATGCTGGTATTATCGACTCAAAACCCAGGTTTTATTTCTATTTCTTTGAGTCAGCAGGTTTATTTGTCAATTTTAGATAATATTTATCTGGAGACACCAGTATACATTGTGGTATGTTAAATGCACAGGACCATCTTTCTCTCTAACTTATGGATAAATATTGGTAAGAAAGTTAAATAAGGGGAATGTTTATAAACTGGAAAAGAATGCTGTCTTGATACTTTACCTTCATGGTTCAGGATGCTGCATGTTAGCGGCTTTCTCTGTGAATTGTTCATATTCCTGATAAAACACTTGTTACAATTCTAATGCCGCTACCTTCATGTGTTTGACTTCTTGTAGTAGCCTTCCTTGCCTCACTGCCCTTAGGAGTTAACTGGAGTGACTAACACCTCACCCTCACAGAGCTAGGCGCAGTCCTGTCCTCACTAAGCCACAAGGACATTTCCAGCTCTGAAATCTGAACCTCCATGTAGAAAACTTGTTGACAGCAAGAGGAAGAGAGCTTCCTCATTTCTTGGCAGAACAGGAAGCAGAATGCAGGCACTCAGTTGTGACTCTCCTTTTCTGTTTTTTAACCTCTTCAAGACCTCAGTACAAGAGAAACCACATCTAGGCCAGCTTCTTGCTTCCCACCCTCCTGTAGTCTGTCCTTTCCAGAAACCCCTTCAGAATCAGTCTTGCCTCACTGACAACACAAGATTCCCTTAGTCCATCCAAGGGCTACCACAGTGCCAGTGTCAGACAATTGTATTAGAAATCAATCAACTTGCTCCTTGAAAATACCATAGTGGAAATATATAGAATGATATGTTGAGAGCTATCAAGTATGGCCGGCTATAACTTTGAATGTTTGTCGTATTAATACATTACACGATTCAATAAATGAACAGTGTTGAAAATTTACACTGAAAATTAGACCCTCAAACTTGTCTCACTCCTGTACTCTATATAGAACTTCACTACATTATTTGTACTTTTTGAATGGTGGGTGATAATAATTGCTTAAATTATTTTGCTTGACTGTTCCATTCAGAAGGAAATGAAAACTATTTTCACTCCCTGTGTACTACTCTTATCCTCTTTCTCTCCTGCTGGAGCATTGCCCAACAAGTCCCTATTGTTTCTATGAGGGTCCCATCGTGATTTGTTAATTTCTTTCCTGATCATGGTGGAAGGTTGTTGACTGTAGCATGAGAAGCTTAGCAGTGGTTATACCACTGTTGAAATTGACAACACCTCTTCAAACTACCCTCAGCTTCCAATAGCACTCCAGGGAGACACTGTCCTCTACAGGTGATCAAATGCCGAGGGGACTAATAGTCGGGCTACCGTGGAAGATAGCCAGAGCCATAGTGAGTTCATCGGGAGGTCATCATCCTTTAAGACAGCCAGAGCCACAGTGACTTCCTGTGAGATGGCCAGAGCCACAGTGAATTCCTAGAGATAGCGAGAGACACAACGACTTCCTGTGAGATAGGCAGAAACACAGTGACTTCCTGTGAGATAGGCAGAGCCACAGTGACTTCCTGTGAGATGGCCAGAGCCACAGTGAATTCCTAGAGATAGTGAGAGCCACAACGACTTCCTGTGAGATAGGCAGAAACATAGTGACTTCCTGTGAGGTAGGCAGAGACACAGTGAGTTCCTGTGAGGTAGGCA
>JADRCD010243963.1:0-10940 GCA_019843815.1 Montemys delectorum | reverse complement strand
ATATATATATATATATATATATATATATATATATATATATATACATAGCCAACTTAGAATATAAACTTAAATTCAATTAGTCTCTAGCTAGTAAAAATTACAAGCCTATTTCTTGCTGCACCCCTCACATTGCATGGATCTTCTTCATCCCATACCTCCCTGTCTTCATTGTTTAACCTATGAAATCAGTGCATCAGGGCAACACCTCTCCATTGCTGGTGGGAGTACAAACTTGTACAAGCACTTTGGAAATCAATCTGGTAGTTTCTCAGAAAATTTGGAATAGTTCTACCTCAAGATCCAGTTATACCACTCCTGGGCGTACAACCAAAAGAAGCTCTACCATATCACAAGAACCTTTGCACAACTATTCCTGGCAGCTTTATTTGTAATATTTAATCTAACATTATATAATATATTTAATAAAACAATATTAAAGACAATGACATTATGAAATTTGCAAGCAAATGGATAGAACTAGGAAGATCATCTTGAGTAAGGTAACCAAGACAAGAAGGCAAGTATGGTATGTACACACTTATAAGTGGATATTAGTCATAAAGTACAAGATAACCGTGTTACAATCCACAGACCTAAAGACCTATTCAAGCTCAATAGGAGAAATAGAATAGACATGTGGTAGATGGAAGGAGGGAACTTGATGGGAGAAGGGTTTGGTAGGGGATCAGGAGGGATCACATAGTGGGAGGATGGAGGGAGAAAGTTTAAGGGAGAGAAAACTGGAAAAGGAAGTCATCTCTGGGATGAGCTAGAAACCCAGAACAATGGGAACTCCAAGAATCTATGGGGAAATCTATGAAATGACTTGCAAGAATCTATGAGGATGACCTAAGCTAAGACTCCTAGCAATGGGGAATATGGAATCTGAAATGTTCATCTCCTGTAACCAGCAAAGACTTCCAGTGGAGGGACTAGAACATGAATCCATATCCAAAACCTTAAATACATAATTTGTTTTGCCTACAAGTTTTACTGTAGTAAAAGAATTTGAGGGGAAAAGCCAACTAATTACTAGACCAGCTTGAGACCCATGTAATAGTGAGAGGGTGACCACCCCTGACACTATTAATGATCCTCTGCTATACTTGCAGATTGGAGCCTAGCACGACTGTTGTCAGAGAGACTTCACCAAGAAACTGGTAGAAAAAGATGCAGAGACTCATAGTCAAACACTAAGTAGAGCTCAGGGAATCCTATGGAAGAGTAGAAGGAAAGATTGAAGAATCCAGACACCACAAGAAGATATACACAGTTAAATAGCCTGGACCCACTGAGGCCCATGAGGACTTAAACTCCAAATAGAGAGCAAATGTATGGGTCAGAGAGGCTCTCTGCATATATACAACAGTTATAACTCTGTTGTCTGCCTCTGGATTCCTTTCCTTTAATTGGGTTGCCAGGCCTAGCCATAGCAGGAGATGTGCCTGTTCCTACTGCCAAGCCTGGCTGATATGTATGGGATTGTCTCTTCTTTTCTAAAGAGTAAGGGAAGGCAGAAGGGAGTGGAGAAGAGAAGCAGAGACTGGTAGAAGAGAAGGGAGGGGAAGATGAGATCAGTATGTATAGTAAATAAAAAAAATCAGTGCAGCTTTTGCTGCTGGCATGAGTAAGTGTAAGACAAAGATAACGCAGCCATATACCTGCAAGATATGTATAATTGCCATGCTAGAAAGGAATAGAAGGGAAAGAGGAATATGTAATTATTAGTAAAGAGCTAAATTATATCATAGAAAATGTAGGGTAGGAAAAACATGAATAACAATGAGATAGAAGATGCACTTAATCTCACTTCTCCAACACAATATCGATATTGTCATAGGGTCAAATTTAATATAAAAGAGAAGGTAATGTATGTGTTTCATTTTGTGATACTTTAAGAGTTAAGATGTCAATGGTTTTAAATAATTGGTACACAACAGTCACTACATATAATAGAAGATTTCTTCTGATTCTTTCCATATTCTGCAATCAGTTACTGTCCTTTTTTAGAGACTAGATTCAAAACCTGTTTCATGATGACTGTAACAAGAGATTGATGTCTAACCGATAAGCAACAGCTTTAAAATTCAAAACGTAAAAATACTCAAGCCTTCCTTAGACAATGTGCATTAAGAATGTTGTCTTTTTCTTATTAAAGCAACATTACAAACATTACAACTTTCTTTGTAGAGGTGTAATTTAATAAATATCATATTTTCCTTAAAAGCATAAATGAGTTAAGTGCAGGCCTTTATTTTGTGTCTCTGAATTGGACTTGAAACACATTTTGGAGTGCCAGATGCAGGAGTCAATAGAACAGATTTTTGAAGATATGTTTATCATATGCCCACGCCTATAATTACACATTAATTAATTAAAGTCAGAGTCCCAGGTAGCACAGAATGGCCTTAGTGTTACTACATAGACAAGGATGAACTTGAACACCTTATCATTCTCCCTCTGCATTTCTAAAGCAGAAGAACAGGTGTATGGCAGCCTGGCTATATCTTTATATAAAATCTTGAAGAATGGCTGAGTACTTTTTGAGTTTTTATTCTATTTTACCATGTGAAGCCACAGAGCTCAACGCTCTGGATAATTTACAGTGTAGCATCATCTTGCTGGTGAAATGTAAGCTATTGTTTATGAGCTCTGTTTGTAGTCCCTTTTCAGAAAGTGTCTGTCTACCATTTTTTTCATTTTATTTTTATTTATTCACTTTGGATCCTCCTCACTGCCCCTACTCCCTGTCACACACTATAACACTTTCCACTCCCCCTTCAATTCCCCTGTCTATCAGTTTTGCACATCTGAAGAGCACATATCAAAGAAAGCATTTGTGTGCCTTGCCTACACTATTTGAATATTTGAATATTGATTAGGTTAAAAGGTCAATTTTTAAAGGATTCTATAAACAATTTGTCAGAAAATTATGGAAAAATACATATTTTTCTGTTTTCAGGACAATATAGATTCCATAATTTTGCATAGATTCATTTATTCAATCATTAAGAACATACAAATTACTTTTTATATTATCAACTGAAAAAACAAAATCTCGAGAAAATAACTCAGCAATGCAGTGGCTCCTGATAAACCTATTGTTAATTTTACTGCTCCTCTTTGTTAATGATATGAAAGGAAGACACCATATTAATAGGGAAAATTGAAACTTCTTATAATTACATAGAAAAACTTTTTAGACATAATGCATTGAACTGTTTGAATTGTTCCATCAATCCACCATCTTCATCAATCTCCGGCCACAGTGGGCTTCTTGTTAGGTTTGAATTGACTTAATTCTACCTGTGTGGTATGTTACTACACAAAGTCATTGCTAATTTTTAGTTCTTTTGTTTCTATCCATATAAACACAGTTTCAAACCCCATGTCAACATCCTTCCTCAAGTAGCTTCACAAATTATTTAATGCATGGTTAATTGTTCTCATATTTAGGCTCAAAGGACACATCATTTGATATTCTGAGACAAGAATTATCACAATGAATTTTATTCATTTATTATATTTGTCTTTCACTGGTTTGAGTTACAGATAGTAGAGATCTTTTAAAATAGTCTTTCATAAACTTTAGTTCTAGAGTGCAAAATATAATGAACAATTGCTGAATAGATTAATCAGAATTTTATGCTAATTTGTGGCTTTGTGAATTATACTAATAATATCCCAGGGTGCCCTCTGAATAATCTATGATTATTTAAAAAGCAAAGCAGCAGTCTCCTCTAGAAGACTGGAAACCCTAATGACCTAAGGAATAATTAGAAATTCACTGGAAAGCAGTCCTCTGCACTTACCTGTGTATAGTCTATACTCTTCTTTCATCAACACGAATGAACCTCATATGTGAGGATAATAGATACTTTAATACAGAGTCTTCGAGAATTACAGTATTGTACGAAATTGAAACATTTTCAGTTAGATTTGCAAGCATAGAGGAAATGTTGTTCATAATCTAAAGTGAGATTTAAATGTTTTGGGGATTATGAACAAAATGCTTTAAGTTAGGTCTGTGAACTAATGTCATGACCCTTTACAATGTATGACATGAGTTGAAGTGTGTTTCTTACCACATCATGGGGACACTGGTAATTTTTGTTTTTGTTTTTTGTTGTTTTTGGTTATTTTTTTTTTTTGAGACAGGGAGGGTTTCTCTGTATAGAGCTGGCTGTGCTAGAACTCACTCTGTAGACCAGGCTGGCCTTGAACTCAGAAATCCACCTGCCTCTGCCTCCCAAGTGCTGAGATTAAAAGCGTGAGCCACCACTGCCTGGCGGTAATTTTCTTAAATCATTATTTCAGGGCCTTTTTATCTCCCTTCATACTAGAGCTCTCAAGGAAATAAAAAAAAACATTAATAAAGATATAGATATGCTGAAATAAAAGCCACCAACATAGGTTTAAACAAACATAGCTACTAAAGTAAAGTGATATATAAAAGAAAATAAAATTGTGAATTTAATATTTAATATTGATTATCAAAACATAAATAAAAGTAGATTCCTTAATTAAGATATTTCTAAAATTTAAATCCTAAAGTGTTTTAGGGTTAAAGAGAGGGGAAGATACCCAGAGGCCAGCACTCTGTCATTCTGCAGAACACAGACAGATGGAGGACACTCAATGCCACATTACCCATATGGTCTGCCCATTGTAGAAGCAAGTAGAACAGTCTGAGCATTGTGAAGAGGAGTGGGACTGAAGATTAAAGGTGGAGAGGTGTAGTCAGTTGTGAGTAGCCTGCCCTGCCATCTGAGGTCATTCTGAGGTCCCATCCCTTCCTGCCACTGAAGGCTGTGTCTAGGTCCATGGTCATGTGAGAAGCAGGATCTGTGTTGATATCTATCCATGGTTCATATTACCAGTAATGACCATAGGGATATCTGTGGTCTGGGCAGGACCATGCTGATGTCTACCTGATGTGAAGAGCTGGCCCTGCATAGTAGAGCTGCAGGAAGCATAGTAGGAGCTGGCCCTGGTGTCAGGAGCTTGGTTGAGACAGACTCCACCCTTCACTTGCTATAGCAAGCTGGAGAGCTGGCCCTACACCTTGCCAAATGTAGAACAGTACATCTGACTCATGGGTATAGGTGAGCTGGTCACAAGATGAGCTTGCCCCTTGTCTGCTGCATCATTGGGTGAGCTAAAAGGAGTAGTGTTAGAGAGCTTACCCTAATGGTGTGGGTGGGGAAGAACTGGCTGGTTGATCAACTTAGCTACCACCTATGCTCAGATTCGGTGTATGAGTTGGCCCAGGCCAGCTCTACCTCATCTGTGAACTGTTAGGAATGCAAGAAAGGGCCAGTCCTGAAGATTCAAAGCTGCTGGATCTCCATGACACAGGGCAACAACAGGATCTCTGGTAGAAGTCTCAGTATAGGGCAGCAGCATTGATGGAGCAGCAGTAGCCAGAGGCCTTTAAAAAGACCAATGACTCTTTGCAATGACCACTTACAAGTAAACATATATGGACAAAGGCCATACTGTGGGATGCACTGTGACTCACTATAACTTTCATGATGAGATTTTTATTTTCCATTTGTGCAGAGATTACAAGGGCAGAAGTTGGATTAAAAAAAAAAGATGGTAAGGTGAGAGTGTTTGGGGTGCATTATGTGAAACTTACACAGAATCATTAAAAAGTTAAGAAAATTGAGTGCTTATATTGAGAAATGGTTATTCTGTTATACAGAAGAGGATGGAGTAAGTCTTGTGGAAATTAGTGTATTGGTGTATATGATGTACAGTTCTCCATTATGTAACAACTCTTTATTAGAATAACAAGTTATTTCTAAAGAGAACAAGGCAGCATATAGAGCTGTACTATTATACTCTAGGAGAATACAAATGCATATGTAATTATACATATATCTAATTTTCTGATAAAATTAAATGACATATAAAAGTATCCTCTACCTTCACAGACTATACATACACACATATATACGTACATGTATGATTATAAATGTTAACATAATGTAATACAATAGTCCAAAGCTTTCTCGAATCTGACATAGAGATTTATATGTGGAGGTTTTATTAGAGGATTTATCTTTATAGAAACAAATAGAGTGAGAGCTTGGCAAGGCTGAGAGTGACGTCAGACTGTCCTGTGAGATTTCTAAGTGTGAGACTGCTACAGCCAGGAAGAGGCCGAACAGAAGTGTCTTAATCTGTCTTGCAGTTTAAGAAAAGTTCTGCAGGAACACTTGGAGTCTCCGAGTCAAGCAAATATCAGAAAAGTTGCTCCTCCCAAAATCAAAGTGTCCTAGAATCCCTGCTCCATTTACTCATGGCTTGAGAAGAGCCTGTGAGATCCGGCAGAACTGCAACAGAATCAGGGATGTGTCTCAAAATGGCTAGCTGGTTCTCCACTCATTTGTGCACCTCAGAGTTAGATGCTGCCGAAGTGCTCACTCAGAGTACAGACTCCTTCCATTCTTTATTCCCTTCAAGATAAGATAACACTGATTTGAACAACAGGAAATCTGGTACTTCAATGTTCTATTATATGCTCTTAAGCTTATCTCCTTGGAGAGATGTATTTTGGTTATGTAAAAAAGGTACAAATGGAAAATTTGCAGCACATCCTTAACCTCTAAAACAGACAACTTGTTTGCTCACTCCTATTGCTGTCAAAACTAAAATTCAACATTGAACAAATTATGTTGTATTCTTCTTTCTGGTACTCGATTAAAAGTCTTATAAGAAAAGCTGACAATCAGAGAACAAATACAGAGGCCGAAGGATCGAACTTATGTAGAGAGTGAGAGACTTCTGCACATTCCAGTTTAAATGGGAGGTTTCCATGGACTCTCTCTCCTCAGGGGTCAGGGAATACTGTGGAAGAGAAGGGAGAAGGAGCGTAAGGGGCAGAAGTGATGGAGGACAGCAAGAATACAGGGGCCAGTTAGTCGATGTGATTAAAGCTCCTAAGAATTCACAGAACTGAAATGTCCACCTTTTAGGCTTCCTTCTTCTAAAGTTTCTTGTGGTTTGTGGGTCGTTCTTCCTGTATTCCAAACTTCTGGGCTAATAACCACTTATTAAAGAATGCATACCATGTGTGATCTCACTCAGGATGATACTCTCCAGATCCATCCATTTCCCTAAGAATTTTATAAATTCATTGTTTTTAATAGCTGAGTAGTACTCCATTGTGTAGATGTACCACACTTTCTGTATCCATTCCTCTGTTGAGGGACATCTGGGTTGTTTCCAGTTTCTGGCTATTATAAATAAGGCTGCTATGAACATGGTGGAGCATGTGTCCTTATTACATGATGGAGCGTCTTGTGGGTATATGCCCAGGAGTGGTATGGCTGGGTCCTCTGGTAAAACTATGTCCAATTTCCGGAGGAACCGCCACACTGATTTCCAGAGTGGTTGTACCAGTTTGCAATCCCACCAGCAATGAAGGAGTTAAAAAGGGGAATCAAACACCCACAGAAGGAGTGGCAGAGATTTACTATGGAGCAGAGACTGAAGGAAGGACAAGCATGTAGCTATCTCCTGAGAGGCTCTGACAATACCTGACCAATACAGATGTAGAGGCTCACAGCCATTCATTGAACTGAGTACACGGTCCCCAATGAAGGAGTTAGAGAAAGGTTCTATGGAGCTGAAGGGTTTGCAGCCCCTTAGGACGAACAACAATTACTAACTAGTACCCTCAGAGCTCCCAGGGACCCAACCACCAATCAAGGACTATACAGGGTGGGATTGAATGTACTGGAAGCAGGTATATAGTAGAGGATTGCAAATTCGATCATCAATAGGAGGAAAGGACCTAGGCCTTGTGAAGGTTTTGTGCCCCAGTGTAGGGGAATGCCAGGGCCAATAAGTGGGAGAGGGTGGGGTGACAGGCATGGGGAGGGGGGAGGCAAAAGAGGTTTGTTCTTGCTTTTGTTTGTTTGTTTGTTTGCTTGTTTGATTGATTTGGAGGGGAAGATGGGAAAGGGAAAATGTACATGTAAATAAAGAAAATACCTAATTAAAAAAAAAAAAAAAAGAATTCACAGAACCGAATAAGCAAGCACAGGGCTTGCATAGATCTGCACCAGGTCTTCTGAGCAAGTATTATGGCTTCTAATTTAGGGTTTTCATGGGATTTCCGAGTTTGTGAAAAGGCGTGTCTTTGATTCTTGTGCCTTTTCTTGAATTCTTTTCATTTGCTATGCTTGTCCTGTTTACCTCCAATGTGATAGATTTTTCTTTTATCTAATTATGTTTTATTTTGCTATATTTTATTATCACATAGAATCGGTTTCTTTCTTTTTCTAATGAGACAGAAGAAAAGTTGGTTCAGTTTGGAGGAGATATTTGAAGGAACTAGGAGTCATAGCTGGATGGGGAGATTATAATCAGAATACATTATATAAGAAAAAATTATTTTCAGAAAACATTAAAAATAAATTTAAAAAATGCATACATACATACATAGAATAAAAGAAAGGCTGGTTTGGACTTAGAGTGTTGGGAGTTTGTACCCATGGTTATTTGTTCCTCTCGTTTTATAAGTTTGGTAGCACAGTATGGCTAATGGGGTCCATTCACCTCATAGTGAGCTTTCTAACAGTAGGCTTCAAATTCTAAATACTACATCACCTGTTAGTATCAATACAGGCTGTTGACCAACAGGACTCACAGAACGAGGGCAATATTTCATGTCTAGACTGTATCATTTTTGTCTAGGAGTATTCTAATGAATTTATTGATCTGATTCCTTATTCTCTTTAGCTAGAATAGAAACTAATGATCTTGGTTTCAAGTTCTGCTCAGGTAGGATACTCTAAAACACAGTGCTGAAATATTAAATATAAAGGGACATTTTTAGGGAAAAAGGAAAGCTGAGGATGTGTTTTTCTGATATAATAAATCTATGTGCTTGAATATCACATACATTTTATGTGAAGATCATATTTACAGTTTTATTGATAGCATGAAGCCTCAATGACAACACTTGTTATGCTTGAATATTACTATATTTTATGTGAAGATTACATTTAGAATTTTATTGTTAGCCCTGTAGCCTCAATTGCAACTGTTGTTTTAAGTATTTTTAAATTAAGTTGTAATTATTTTTTAATTTTGATATGAATCTTTATTTTCTGGTCAGAATGTTATTTCGCATATGTCTATTGGCCTACATTTTCATGTTCTTCCCTCATTTTTTTCATTATTTTCATAGACAATTTTATTTATTTTGTCTTTTTTGTGTAATATAAAGACTATGAACCACAAATGGAAGAAAACTTGTTCTTCTGAAAATGCCTTATTTACTTCAATTGACAATATTCTACAGCACACATCTTTCTACAAACAACAGAACTTAATTCTTCTTTATGGTGGAAAAAATCAATTATGTATACATAGCACAGTTTTTAATCCATTCCCTGACTTTGAACACCACCTTTGGATATATAACGTAGCTATTGTGAACAGTGTGGCAATTAGTTTTGATGTGTAAGCATCTCTGCTTTATTAACCTGTAATGAAAACTCTGTACTAAAGAGACTGTGTCAATGATAGAGTGATGAAAGAGGTACCAGAGAGCAGCCAGATTGATACGGAAATGGTGAGCACTTATAGGATCAAATAATGCTAATTGTTCTCCATGACTGACATCTTTTCACATCTGTCCTTGCTCTGTCATTGTTTGATAATTGTATTTGCATTACAGAGTGGATGGTAGGAGAGAAAGGACAGATATAGCTAGCTATTCAGTACATATAGGAAACCAAAGGATGATAAAATGTTCATGGAATATTTGTATTTTTATAATATCTCCTGAGGGATGAATGTCATACTTTATAAATAATTTGAAAATATAGAATTCTCTTTATGAAAAAGTCTTCCCCGCCCACCAGGAATACAGTTACGTATTCTGCTTTGACTAAAGGCTTTGACTAAAACTAATAAATATTTATCAGATTTCTGCGACATTTCTAGGTTTAAAATAGCTGAGTTACACGAATTCTGTTTGGGTTGAACACTTTGAGTCACAAGTCTGTTTTGAGAATTTTGGAAAGAGGAGCAAAAACTATTCCAGAAGTTATAGGTGTTGTTAGAAGTATTATTATTATTTTTTTATAAAAAAGACTTTAAAAAAACCCTTCCAATTTAGGATATTTTTATTTAAACTTTAGTGACTAACAAAGGACCAATTTACACCATCTGTTTCATTTACACTCAAATGTAGATGGATTTTTCTCTCCATTTTTCTCTTTAAATAGACATTCTATTTGGCACATTTTACTTAACTACATGTCTTTGAGTGAAAATGTAGTTTGTCTGACTTTCTGTCAGACCAATATTTATTCACAAATATCTGTTTTTGTTGCTTTCTCACATGAAGTCATATAGCATGTTCCCCTGTGAAGAGCTGGCTCACAGGCAGTATGAGGTGCCAGCTGGAATGCTGACAGTTGGGTGTGCCAAAAGTTTTCCTGATGGACAATTTGTTGCTTGCCTTTAGATTTACTTTTATATTGGTGGGTGTTACTAGAACATTCATTCTGAAAGGACAGAGTATTTCCTCTTCCAGTGTACATGTGAGTATGTTGAGAGCTTCGTTAACAGTGACCACACCAGTATGCTGTAGCTGTGATGTTGTTGACTTATATACCAGAGCCAGAGATAAACTGAAAACTAACCTCTAACCATTTCTAAGCTGTGACTCCAGTGTTTGAGAAGAGGTTGCTATGAAATCCTTTACACATAGCACATTGGAGAAGAAAATGTCATGCTGGTGTCTTTTATTCATAAATATGTTGTTTGGGGAATTGTTGCTGAGCAATCCCAGTGTGTTTGTCTCTGTCTATGCTTTAGGATTCTATGCATTACAGCATCAGAACTGCCTGTCCTGGTTCTGCTTCGGGATACCTTGCCAATTTACGAAATTACCACAAAGTTCTTTTTCTATG
>JADRCD010243962.1:0-10939 GCA_019843815.1 Montemys delectorum | reverse complement strand
ATATATATATATATATATATATATATATATATATATATATATACATAGCCAACTTAGAATATAAACTTAAATTCAATTAGTCTCTAGCTAGTAAAAATTACAAGCCTATTTCTTGCTGCACCCCTCACATTGCATGGATCTTCTTCATCCCATACCTCCCTGTCTTCATTGTTTAACCTATGAAATCAGTGCATCAGGGCAACACCTCTCCATTGCTGGTGGGAGTACAAACTTGTACAAGCACTTTGGAAATCAATCTGGTAGTTTCTCAGAAAATTTGGAATAGTTCTACCTCAAGATCCAGTTATACCACTCCTGGGCATACAACCAAAAGAAGCTCTACCATATCACAAGAACCTTTGCACAACTATTCCTGGCAGCTTTATTTGTAATATTTAATCTAACATTATATAATATATTTAATAAAACAATATTAAAGACAATGACATTATGAAATTTGCAAGCAAATGGATAGAACTAGGAAGATCATCTTGAGTAAGGTAACCAAGACAAGAAGGCAAGTATGGTATGTACACACTTATAAGTGGATATTAGTCATAAAGTACAAGATAACCGTGTTACAATCCACAGACCTAAAGACCTATTCAAGCTCAATAGGAGAAATAGAATAGACATGTGGTAGATGGAAGGAGGGAACTTGATGGGAGAAGGGTTTGGTAGGGGATCAGGAGGGATCACATAGTGGGAGGATGGAGGGAGAAAGTTTAAGGGAGAGAAAACTGGAAAAGGAAGTCATCTCTGGGATGAGCTAGAAACCCAGAACAATGGGAACTCCAAGAATCTATGGGGAAATCTATGAAATGACTTGCAAGAATCTATGAGGATGACCTAAGCTAAGACTCCTAGCAATGGGGAATATGGAATCTGAAATGTTCATCTCCTGTAACCAGCAAAGACTTCCAATGGAGGGACTAGAACATGAATCCATATCCAAAACCTTAAATACATAATTTGTTTTGCCTACAAGTTTTACTGTAGTAAAAGAATTTGAGGGGAAAAGCCAACTAATTACTAGACCAGCTTGAGACCCATGTAATAGTGAGAGGGTGACCACCCCTGACACTATTAATGATCCTCTGCTATACTTGCAGATTGGAGCCTAGCACGACTGTTGTCAGAGAGACTTCACCAAGAAACTGGTAGAAAAAGATGCAGAGACTCATAGTCAAACACTAAGTAGAGCTCAGGGAATCCTATGGAAGAGTAGAAGGAAAGATTGAAGAATCCAGACACCACAAGAAGATATACACAGTTAAATAGCCTGGACCCACTGAGGCCCATGAGGACTTAAACTCCAAATAGAGAGCAAATGTATGGGTCAGAGAGGCTCTCTGCATATATACAACAGTTATAACTCTGTTGTCTGCCTCTGGATTCCTTTCCTTTAATTGGGTTGCCAGGCCTAGCCATAGCAGGAGATGTGCCTGTTCCTACTGCCAAGCCTGGCTGATATGTATGGGATTGTCTCTTCTTTTCTAAAGAGTAAGGGAAGGCAGGAGGGAGTGGAGAAGAGAAGCAGAGACTGGTAGAAGAGAAGGGAGGGGAAGATGAGATCAGTATGTATAGTAAATAAAAAAAATCAATGCAGCTTTTGCTGCTGGCATGAGTAAGTGTAAGACAAAGATAACGTAGCCATATACCTGCAAGATATGTATAATTGCCATGCTAGAAAGGAATAGAAGGGAAAGAGGAATATGTAATTATTAGTAAAGAGCTAAATTATATCATAGAAAATGTAGGGTAGGAAAAACATGAATAACAATGAGATAGAAGATGCACTTAATCTCACTTCTCCAACACAATATCGATATTGTCATAGGGTCAAATTTAATATAAAAGAGAAGGTAATGTATGTGTTTCATTTTGTGATACTTTAAGAGTTAAGATGTCAATGGTTTTAAATAATTGGTACACAACAGTCACTTCATATAATAGAAGATTTCTTCTGATTCTTTCCATATTCTGCAATCAGTTACTGTCCTTTTTTAGAGACTAGATTCAAAATCTGTTTCATGATGACTGTAACAAGAGATTGATGTCTAACCGATAAGCAACAGCTTTAAAATTCAAAAAGTAAAAATACTCAAGCCTTCCTTAGACAATGTGCATTAAGAATGTTGTCTTTTTCTTATTAAAGCAACATTACAAACATTACAACTTTCTTTGTAGAGGTGTAATTTAATAAATATCATATTTTCCTTAAAAGCATAAATGAGTTAAGTGCAGGCCTTTATTTTGTGTCTCTGAATTGGACTTGAAACACATTTTGGAGTGCCAGATGCAGGAGTCAATAGAACAGATTTTTGAAGGTATGTTTATCATATGCCCACGCCTATAATTACACATTAATTAATTGAAGTCAGAGTCCCAGGTAGCACAGAATGGCCTTAGTGTTACTACATAGACAAGGATGAACTTGAACACCTTATCATTCTCCCTCTGCATTTCTAAAGCAGAAGAACAGGTGTATGGCAGCCTGGCTATATCTTTATATAAAATCTTGAAGAATGGCTGAGTACTTTTTGAGTTTTTATTCTATTTTACCATGTGAAGCCACAGAGCTCAACGCTCTGGATAATTTACAGTGTAGCATCATCTTGCTGGTGAAATGTAAGCTATTGTTTATGAGCTCTGTTTGTAGTCCCTTTTCAGAAAGTGTCTGTCTACCATTTTTTTCATTTTATTTTTATTTATTCACTTTGGATCCTCCTCACTGCCCCTACTCCCTGTCACACACTATAACACTTTCCACTCCCCCTTCAATTCCCCTGTCTATCAGTTTTGCACATCTGAAGAGCACATATCAAAGAAAGCATTTGTGTGCCTTGCCTACACTATTTGAATATTTGAATATTGATTAGGTTAAAAGGTCAATTTTTAAAGGATTCTATAAACAATTTGTCAGAAAATTATGGAAAAATACATATTTTTCTGTTTTCAGGACAATATAGATTCCATAATTTTGCATAGATTCATTTATTCAATCATTAAGAACATACAAATTACTTTTTATATTATCAACTGAAAAAACAAAATCTCGAGAAAATAACTCAGCAATACAGTGGCTCCTGATAAACCTATTGTTAATTTTACTGCTCCTCTTTGTTAATGATATGAAAGGAAGACACCATATTAATAGGGAAAATTGAAACTTCTTATAATTACATAGAAAAACTTTTTAGACATAATGCATTGAACTGTTTGAATTGTTCCATCAATCCACCATCTTCATCAATCTCCGGCCACAGTGGGCTTCTTGTTAGGTTTGAATTGACTTAATTCTACCTGTGTGGTATGTTACTACACAAAGTCATTGCTAATTTTTAGTTCTTTTGTTTCTATCCATACAAACACAGTTTCAAACCCCATGTCAACATCCTTCCTCAAGTAGCTTCACAAATTATTTAATGCATGGTTAATTGTTCTCATATTTAGGCTCAAAGGACACATCATTTGATATTCTGAGACAAGAATTATCACAATGAATTTTATTCATTTATTATATTTGTCTTTCACTGGTTTGAGTTACAGATAGTAGAGATCTTTTAAAATAGTCTTTCATAAACTTTAGTTCTAGAGTGCAAAATATAATGAACAATTGCTGAATAGATTAATCAGAATTTTATGCTAATTTGTGGCTTTGTGAATTATACTAATAATATCCCAGGGTGCCCTCTGAATAATCTATGATTATTTAAAAAGCAAAGCAGCAGTCTCCTCTAGAAGACTGGAAACCCTAATGACCTAAGGAATAATTAGAAATTCACTGGAAAGCAGTCCTCTGCACTTACCTGTGTATAGTCTATACTCTTCTTTCATCAACACGAATGAACCTCATATGTGAGGATAATAGATACTTTAATACAGAGTCTTCGAGAATTACAGTATTGTACGAAATTGAAACATTTTCAGTTAGATTTGCAAGCATAGAGGAAATGTTGTTCATAATCTAAAGTGAGATTTAAATGTTTTGGGGATTATGAACAAAATGCTTTAAGTTAGGTCTGTGAACTAATGTCATGACCCTTTACAATGTATGACATGAGTTGAAGTGTGTTTCTTACCACATCATGGGACACTGGTAATTTTTGTTTTTGTTTTTTGTTGTTTTTGGTTATTTTTTTTTTTTTTTTGAGACAGGGAGGGTTTCTCTGTATAGAGCTGGCTGTGCTAGAACTCACTCTGTAGACCAGGCTGGCCTTGAACTCAGAAATCCACCTGCCTCTGCCTCCCAAGTGCTGAGATTAAAAGCGTGAGCCACCACTGCCTGGCGGTAATTTTCTTAAATCATTATTTCAGGGCCTTTTTATCTCCCTTCATACTAGAGCTCTCAAGGAAATAAAAAAAAACATTAATAAAGATATAGATATGCTGAAATAAAAGCCACCAACATAGGTTTAAACAAACATAGCTACTAAAGTAAAGTGATATATAAAAGAAAATAAAATTGTGAATTTAATATTTAATATTGATTATCAAAACATAAATAAAAGTAGATTCCTTAATTAAGATATTTCTAAAATTTAAATCCTAAAGTGTTTTAGGGTTAAAGAGAGGGGAAGATACCCAGAGGCCAGCACTCTGTCATTCTGCAGAACACAGACAGATGGAGGACACTCAATGCCACATTACCCATATGGTCTGCCCATTGTAGAAGCAAGTAGAACAGTCTGAGCATTGTGAAGAGGAGTGGGACTGAAGATTAAAGGTGGAGAGGTGTAGTCAGTTGTGAGTAGCCTGCCCTGCCATCTGAGGTCATTCTGAGGTCCCATCCCTTCCTGCCACTGAAGGCTGTGTCTAGGTCCATGGTCATGTGAGAAGCAGGATCTGTGTTGATATCTATCCATGGTTCATATTACCAGTAATGACCATAGGGATATCTGTGGTCTGGGCAGGACCATGCTGATGTCTACCTGATGTGAAGAGCTGGCCCTGCATAGTAGAGCTGCAGGAAGCATAGTAGGAGCTGGCCCTGGTGTCAGGAGCTTGGTTGAGACAGACTCCACCCTTCACTTGCTATAGCAAGCTGGAGAGCTGGCCCTACACCTTGCCAAATGTAGACAGTACATCTGACTCATGAGTATAGGTGAGCTGGTCACAAGATGAGCTTGCCCCTTGTCTGCTGCATCATTGGGTGAGCTAAAAGGAGTAGTGTTAGAGAGCTTACCCTAATGGTGTGGGTGGGGAAGAACTGGCTGGTTGATCAACTTAGCTACCACCTATGCTCAGATTCGGTGTATGAGTTGGCCCAGGCCAGCTCTACCTCATCTGTGAACTGTTAGGAATGCAAGAAAGGGCCAGTCCTGAAGATTCAAAGCTGCTGGATCTCCATGACACAGGGCAACAACAGGATCTCTGGTAGAAGTCTCAGTATAGGGCAGCAGCATTGATGGAGCAGCAGTAGCCAGAGGCCTTTAAAAAGACCAATGACTCTTTGCAATGACCACTTACAAGTAAACATATATGGACAAAGGCCATACTGTGGGATGCACTGTGACTCACTATAACTTTCATGATGAGATTTTTATTTTCCATTTGTGCAGAGATTACAAGGGCAGAAGTTGGATTAAAAAAAAAAGATGGTAAGGTGAGAGTGTTTGGGGTGCATTATGTGAAACTTACACAGAATCATTAAAAAGTTAAGAAAATTGAGTGCTTATATTGAGAAATGGTTATTCTGTTATACAGAAGAGGATGGAGTAAGTCTTGTGGAAATTAGTGTATTGGTGTATATGATGTACAGTTCTCCATTATGTAACAACTCTTTATTAGAATAACAAGTTATTTCTAAAGAGAACAAGGCAGCATATAGAGCTGTACTATTATACTCTAGAATACAAATGCATATGTAATTATACATATATCTAATTTTCTGATAAAATTAAATGACATATAAAAGTATCCTCTACCTTCACAGACTATACATACACACATATATACGTGCATGTATGATTATCAGTGTTAACATAATGTAATACAATAGTCCAAAACTGTCTCGAATCTGACATAGAGATTTATATGTGGTGGTTTTATTAGAGGATTTATCTTTATAGAAACAAATAGAGTGAGAGCTTGGCAAGGCTGAGAGTGACGTCAGACTGTCCTGTGAGATTTCTAAGTGTGAGACTGCTACAGCCAGGAAGAGGCCGAACAGAAGTGTCTTAATCTGTCTTGCAGTTTAAGAAAAGTTCTGCAGGAACACTTGGAGTCTCCGAGTCAAGCAAATATCAGAAAAGTTGCTCCTCCCAAAATCAAAGTGTCCTAGAATCCCTGCTCCATTTACTCATGGCTTGAGAAGAGCCTGTGAGATCCGGCAGAACTGCAACAGAATCAGGGATGTGTCTCAAAATGACTAGCTGGTTCTCCACTCATTTGTGCACCTCAGAGTTAGATGCTGCCGAAGTGCTCACTCAGAGTACAGACTCCTTCCATTCTTTATTCCCTTCAAGATAAGATAACACTGATTTGAACAACAGGAAATCTGGTACTTCAATGTTCTATTATATGCTCTTAAGCTTATCTCCTTGGAGAGATGTATTTTGGTTATGTAAAAAAGGTACAAATGGAAAATTTGCAGCACATCCTTAACCTCTAAAACAGACAACTTGTTTGCTCACTCCTATTGCTGTCAAAACTAAAATTCAACATTGAACAAATTATGTTGTATTCTTCTTTCTGGTACTCGATTAAAAGTCTTATAAGAAAAGCTGACAATCAGAGAACAAATACAGAGGCCGAAGGATCGAACTTATGTAGAGAGTGAGAGACTTCTGCACATTCCAGTTTAAATGGGAGGTTTCCATGGACTCTCTCTCCTCAGGGGTCAGGGAATACTGTGGAAGAGAAGGGAGAAGGAGCGTAAGGGGCAGAAGTGATGGAGGACAGCAAGAATACAGGGGCCAGTTAGTCGATGTGATTAAAGCTCCTAAGAATTCACAGAACTGAAATGTCCACCTTTTAGGCTTCCTTCTTCTAAAGTTTCTTGTGGTTTGTGGGTCGTTCTTCCTGTATTCCAAACTTCTGGGCTAATAACCACTTATTAAAGAATGCATACCATGTGTGATCTCACTCAGGATGATACTCTCCAGATCCATCCATTTCCCTGAGAATTTTATAAATTCATTGTTTTTAATAGCTGAGTAGTACTCCATTGTGTAGATGTACCACACTTTCTGTATCCATTCCTCTGTTGAGGGACATCTGGGTTGTTTCCAGTTTCTGGCTATTATAAATAAGGCTGCTATGAACATGGTGGAGCATGTGTCCTTATTACATGATGGAGCGTCTTGTGGGTATATGCCCAGGAGTGGTATGGCTGGGTCCTCTGGTAAAACTATGTCCAATTTCCGGAGGAACCGCCACACTGATTTCCAGAGTGGTTGTACCAGTTTGCAATCCCACCAGCAATGAAGGAGTTAAAAAGGGGAATCAAACACCCACAGAAGGAGTGGCAGAGATTTACTATGGAGCAGAGACTGAAGGAAGGACAAGCATGTAGCTATCTCCTGAGAGGCTCTGACAATACCTGACCAATACAGATGTAGAGGCTCACAGCCATTCATTGAACTGAGTACACGGTCCCCAATGAAGGAGTTAGAGAAAGGTTCTATGGAGCTGAAGGGTTTGCAGCCCCTTAGGACGAACAACAATTACTAACTAGTACCCTCAGAGCTCCCAGGGACCCAACCACCAATCAAGGACTATACAGGGTGGGATTGAATGTACTGGAAGCAGGTATATAGTAGAGGATTGCAAATTCGATCATCAATAGGAGGAAAGGACCTAGGCCTTGTGAAGGTTTTGTGCCCCAGTGTAGGGGAATGCCAGGGCCAATAAGTGGGAGAGGGTGGGGTGACAGGCATGGGGAGGGGGGAGGCAAAAGAGGTTTGTTCTTGCTTTTGTTTGTTTGTTTGTTTGCTTGTTTGATTGATTTGGAGGGGAAGATGGGAAAGGGAAAATGTACATGTAAATAAAGAAAATACCTAATTAAAAAAAAAAAAAAAAGAATTCACAGAACCGAATAAGCAAGCACAGGGCTTGCATAGATCTGCACCAGGTCTTCTGAGCAAGTATTATGGCTTCTAATTTAGGGTTTTCATGGGATTTCCGAGTTTGTGAAAAGGCGTGTCTTTGATTCTTGTGCCTTTTCTTGAATTCTTTTCATTTGCTATGCTTGTCCTGTTTACCTCCAATGTGATAGATTTTTCTTTTATCTAATTATGTTTTATTTTGCTATATTTTATTATCACATAGAATCGGTTTCTTTCTTTTTCTAATGAGACAGAAGAAAAGTTGGTTCAGTTTGGAGGAGATATTTGAAGGAACTAGGAGTCATAGATGGATGGGGAGATTATAATCAGAATACATTATATAAGAAAAAATTATTTTCAGAAAACATTAAAAATAAATTTAAAAAATGCATACATACATACATAGAATAAAAGAAAGGCTGGTTTGGACTTAGAGTGTTGGGAGTTTGTACCCATGGTTATTTGTTCCTCTCGTTTTATAAGTTTGGTAGCACAGTATGGTTAATGGGGTCCATTCACCTCATAGTGAGCTTTCTAACAGTAGGCTTCAAATTCTAAATACTACATCACCTGTTAGTATCAATACAGGCTGTTGACCAACAGGACTCACAGAACGAGGGCAATATTTCATGTCTAGACTGTATCATTTTTGTCTAGGAGTATTCTAATGAATTTATTGATCTGATTCCTTATTCTCTTTAGCTAGAATAGAAACTAATGATCTTGGTTTCAAGTTCTGCTCAGGTAGGATACTCTAAAACACAGTGCTGAAATATTAAATATAAAGGGACATTTTTAGGGAAAAAGGAAAGCTGAGGATGTGTTTTTCTGATATAATAAATCTATGTGCTTGAATATCACATACATTTTATGTGAAGATCATATTTACAGTTTTATTGATAGCATGAAGCCTCAATGACAACACTTGTTATGCTTGAATATTACTATATTTTATGTGAAGATTACATTTAGAATTTTATTGTTAGCCCTGTAGCCTCAATTGCAACTGTTGTTTTAAGTATTTTTAAATTAAGTTGTAATTATTTTTTAATTTTGATATGAATCTTTATTTTCTGGTCAGAATGTTATTTCGCATATGTCTATTGGCCTACATTTTCATGTTCTTCCCTCATTTTTTTCATTATTTTCATAGACAATTTTATTTATTTTGTCTTTTTTGTGTAATATAAAGACTATGAACCACAAATGGAAGAAAACTTGTTCTTCTGAAAATGCCTTATTTACTTCAATTGACAATATTCTACAGCACACATCTTTCTACAAACAACAGAACTTAATTCTTCTTTATGGTGGAAAAAATCAATTATGTATACATAGCACAGTTTTTAATCCATTCCCTGACTTTGAACACCACCTTTGGATATATAACGTAGCTATTGTGAACAGTGTGGCAATTAGTTTTGATGTGTAAGCATCTCTGCTTTATTAACCTGTAATGAAAACTCTGTACTAAAGAGACTGTGTCAATGATAGAGTGATGAAAGAGGTACCAGAGAGCAGCCAGATTGATACGGAAATGGTGAGCACTTATAGGATCAAATAATGCTAATTGTTCTCCATGACTGACATCTTTTCACATCTGTCCTTGCTCTGTCATTGTTTGATAATTGTATTTGCATTACAGAGTGGATGGTAGGAGAGAAAGGACAGATATAGCTAGCTATTCAGTACATATAGGAAACCAAAGGATGATAAAATGTTCATGGAATATTTGTATTTTTATAATATCTCCTGAGGGATGAATGTCATACTTTATAAATAATTTGAAAATATAGAATTCTCTTTATGAAAAAGTCTTCCCCGCCCACCAGGAATACAGTTACGTATTCTGCTTTGACGAAAGGCTTTGACTAAAACTAATAAATATTTATCAGATTTCTGCGACATTTCTAGGTTTAAAATAGCTGAGTTACACGAATTCTGTTTGGGTTGAACACTTTGAGTCACAAGTCTGTTTTGAGAATTTTGGAAAGAGGAGCAAAAACTATTCCAGAAGTTATAGGTGTTGTTAGAAGTATTATTATTATTTTTTTATAAAAAAGACTTTAAAAAAACCCTTCCAATTTAGGATATTTTTATTTAAACTTTAGTGACTAACAAAGGACCAATTTACACCATCTGTTTCATTTACACTCAAATGTAGATGGATTTTTCTCTCCATTTTTCTCTTTAAATAGACATTCTATTTGGCACATTTTACTTAACTACATGTCTTTGAGTGAAAATGTAGTTTGTCTGACTTTCTGTCAGACCAATATTTATTCACAAATATCTGTTTTTGTTGCTTTCTCACATGAAGTCATATAGCATGTTCCCCTGTGAAGAGCTGGCTCACAGGCAGTATGAGGTGCCAGCTGGAATGCTGACAGTTGGGTGTGCCAAAAGTTTTCCTGATGGACAATTTGTTGCTTGCCTTTAGATTTACTTTTATATTGGTGGGTGTTACTAGAACATTCATTCTGAAAGGACAGAGTATTTCCTCTTCCAGTGTACATGTGAGTATGTTGAGAGCTTCGTTAACAGTGACCACACCAGTATGCTGTAGCTGTGATGTTGTTGACTTATATACCAGAGCCAGAGATAAACTGAAAACTAACCTCTAACCATTTCTAAGCTGTGACTCCAGTGTTTGAGAAGAGGTTGCTATGAAATCCTTTACACATAGCACATTGGAGAAGAAAATGTCATGCTGGTGTCTTTTATTCATAAATATGTTGTTTGGGGAATTGTTGCTGAGCAATCCCAGTGTGTTTGTCTCTGTCTATGCTTTAGGATTCTATGCATTACAGTATCAGAACTGCCTGTCCTGGTTCTGCTTCAGGATACCTTGCCAATTTACGAAATTACCACAAAGTTCTTTTTCTATG
>JADRCD010243944.1:0-23991 GCA_019843815.1 Montemys delectorum | reverse complement strand
GTGTGTGTGTGTGTGTGTGTGTGTGTGTGTGTGTGTGTGTGTGTGTGACAGAGAGCAATCAGCAGCAGAGCATTCAAGACATAGCATTTGAGCTTCAAGCTTCATGCAGACTGCATCCCCCCCACCTCCCCACACCCCCCTACACTGTCATACCAGAAATGTAAGATTCAGATTTAAAATCACTTCTCATGATGATGATAGAGGACTTTAAGAAGGACATAAATAACTCCCTTAAAGAGGAGAACACAGGAGAACACAGGTAAACAGCTAGAAACCCTTAAAGAGGAAGCACAAAAATCCCTTCAAGAACTACAGGAAAACACAATCAAACAGGTGAAGGAAATGAACAAAACCCTCCAGGATCTAAAAATCAAAATAGAAACAAAGCAATCAGAAAGGGAGACAAACCTGGAGATAGAAAAGCTAGGAAAGAAATCAGGAGTCATAGATGCAAACACCAACAACAGAATACAAGAGATAGAAGAAAGAATCACAGGGGCAGAAGAGACCATAGAAAACATTGACACAACACTCAAAGAAAATGCAAAAAGAAAAAAGCTCCTAACTCAAAACATTCAGGAAATACAAGACATAATGAGAAGACCAAACCGAAGGATAATAGGTATAGAAGAGAGTGAAGATTTCCAACTTAAAGAGCCAGTAAATATCTTCAACAAAATTATAGAAGAAAACTTCCCTAATCTAAAGAAAGAGACACCCATGAACATACAAGAAGCCTACAAAATTCAAAATAGACTGGACCAGAAAAGAAATTACTCCCATCACATAATAATCAGAACACCAAATGCACTAAACAAAGAAAGAATTTTAAAAGCAGTAAAGGAAAAGATCAAGTAACAAATAAAGGCAGGCCTATCAGAATTACACCAGACTTCTCACCAGAGACTATGAAAGCCAGAAGATCCTGGGCAGATGTCATACAGACCCTAAGAGAACACAAATGCCAGTCCAGGCTACTATATCAAGCAAAACTCTCAATTACCATAGATGGAGGAGACAAGATACTCTATGACAAAACGAAATTTATACAATATCTTTCCACAAATCCAGCTCTACAAAGGATAATAGATGGAAAACATCAACATAAGGAGCAAAACTACACCCTAGAGGGAGCAAGAAAGTAATCTTTCAACAAACCCAGACAAACCTAATTTCTCCTCTAACAACAAAAGTGACAGGAAGTAACAATTACTTTTTCTTAATATCTTAATATGAAAATTAATATTGTCAACATATCCTAAGTGATTGAAATCCAAAAATATGAGGAATTAGAAATTTGTTGGCTATCATCTAGTGGTCTCTCTAATTTGGTAACTGGAAAAAATAGGTCCAATATTGTACAATCCATATGAAAATTATGAAAGGTATTAAATAAGTTTTTATGACCCCTAGCAGACTGAGCAGAACTAAGAATGCAGGTCAGCTGGTTCAGAGCTCTGGTTTCCAGGAACTTGGCTAACTCAGAGACTCAGGGCTCTGGTTCCCAAGACCTGTCCCTCTTGACTGATCCACAATGAGGGCAGAACTAGGAATGAAGGTCAACTGGTTCTTGAGGCTCTCCACCCTGCTGACCAGTAGATGAAGATTGCATTCCTACAGTGAATATGTTCCCCTCTCTAACTGACTGAATACTTTGGGTTGGAATTCCCCCTCATTCCCTCTAGTTTGTGATTTTTCCCTTTAAATACCCCTTGTTCCTTATGCTCAGGGTCGAATTCCTCTGGCCTGTTAGGCTACCTGTTAGACCTCAGATCTAGCTTCGCTTCCTCCCCTGGAATAAACTTTATGCTGTTGCATCAAGATTGGTCTCGTAAGCTATTGGGTGGTCACATCATCCAGAGACTTGAGTGAGGGTCTTCCCAGCTCTGGGGGTCTTTCACATATACACTTTTTGCTTGTTTGTACCTTACAGTGTCTTGCTGTGTACCACATAATGGTCTTGAAATCATGCTTCTCCTATCTTAGCCTTTATTAGTAGGATTGTTTATTTGATGTTTTTATACTATACTTTGGTTTTCAGAACAGCTTACATATGTCAAAAGTATTTATACGCCCAAAAGAAAAGTAGACAATTAACTTGGAAGGTAGCTTATAAGAGAACAACAAAGAGTGAGTCTGAATGCTTTGCTTGATGTTTGTAACTATTGTATCAATTTTGAAGAAGAGGACTTTATAAGTTACTCTTTCCCTGAGATGAATGCTTTTCAAAATCATCACAGCCAATGAACTAGATTCTTACCCTCACCTAATGTCTGTGCCACCCTCCAAGCAGAACCACTGTTCATTGAAACAGTTGGTGAATGACTTCATGGATAGACCATTTTAAAACACACACCATTTCTTAAATGAATGTAAGTTGTTCTCTGTGGGCTGAGAATGAAGACAATCATTCAATTCAAATAGCTTTCACCATAGCAGGAAATCTGTATCCAAAAATCGTGCCTACAATTCATTCCTTGGTGCAGCAGAACTGTCAACTCTTTGCTTAGCTACTATGGAGGTAAAATCCTTTGGTAATGTGAGGGTCATTGAAGTACAGCCTCATTACAATGAAATCCAATGTCCAAAAATTGTTCTTATTTTGGGCTTGTACCATAGTAAGAGCCAAGATTTTAAGCTCTACTAAAAACAAAACAAAACAAACAAACAAACAAAATACTTATTCTATTAATGTCCATTTAAAAAAATGCTAGTAGTGATTTATTATTTTAAAATATACAATTAATATTCTGGAGTTATATAAAATTTATATTGAGAAAAATGTATGTATTTTCATTATTGCTATAGACAATATCTACATCAGATTGTTCAATTGTTTTATATCAAATAACTTTTATAATACTCATTTTTATTGTTACAATATTTTACAAATTTTAAAGAATATGACAAAAACAAAGGGAAAAAAAGAAAAAAAAAAAAAAACAAAAATAAAGATGGTTTTTAGAAAAAAAAAAAAAACTTCTTGTTGGTGGAAGAGCTCTGTGTGCACCCTGGATAATCCACATCACAGTGATGATGCAAAAGCCCTGGATAGATTTAGCATGGTTATTAAGGTGTTAAAGAAGCTTAATAAGAACATAAAGTTGGTCAAAAAATTTGATGAGAAGGATGATGCCTTTTTGGTTTCTGAGTATCTGATCAAGTAGACCACATATATACCAGGTCCAGGTCTAAACAAACCAGGCAAGTTTCTTTCCTTCTTGATATACAGTGAAAACATGGCAGCCAACATTGATGAGGTAAAATCCATTATCAAGTTCCAGATGAATATGCAGTGTCTGGCTGTTGCCATTGGCCACCTGAAGATGACTGATAATGAGCTAATCTATAACATCCACCAGGCAGCTAATTGCTTGGTGACCTTGCTCAAGAAGATATAGCAATTTTTTGTTTAGTTCTGTACCCCATTTTTAATAGGGTTATTTGGTTCTCTGGAGTCTAACTTCTTGAGTTCTTTGTATACATTGGATATTGGCCCTCTATCAGATATAGGATTGGTAAAGATCTTTTCCCTATTTGTTGGTTGCCATTTTGTCCTATTGACAGTGTCTTTTGCCTTACAGAAGCTTTGCAACTTTATGAGGTCCCATTTATCAATTCTTGATCTTAGAGCAGAAGCTATTGGTGTTCTGTTCAGGAAATTTTCCCTTGTGCCTATGTGCTTCAGGTTCTTCCCCACTTTCTTTTCTATTAGTTTCAGTGTATCTAGTTTGATGTGGAGGTCCCTGTTCTACTTGAACTTGAGCTTTGTACAAGGAGATAGGAATGGATCGATTTGCATTTTTCTACATGCTAACCGCCAGTTTGAGCCAGCACCACCTGTTGAAAACACTGTTTTTCCACTTTATGGTTTTAGCTCCTTTGTCAAAGATCAAGTGACCATAGGTGTGTGGGTTCATTTCTGGGTCTTCAATTCTGTTCCATAAATCTACCTGCCTCTCACTGTACCAATACCATGCACAATTGCTCTGTAGTACAGCTTAAGGTCCGGAATGGTGATTACACCAGAGGTTCTTTTTTTTTTGAGAATAGTTTTAGCTATTCTTGGTTTTTTGTTGTTCTAGATGAATTTGCAAATTGCTCTTTCTAAGTCTGTGAAGAATTGAGTTGGAATTTTGATGGTGATTGCATTGAATCTGTAGATTGCCTTCAGTAATATGGCCATTTTTACTATATTAATCCTACCAATCCAAAATGGGGTACAGAGTTAAACAATGAATTCTCAAATGATGAATATTGAATGGCTGAGAACCACCTAAAGAAATGTTCAACATCCTTAGTCATCAGGGAAATGCAAATCAAAACAACCCTGAGATTCCACCTCACACCAATCACATTGGCTAAGATCAAAAACTCAGGTGACAGCAGATGCTGGAGAGGTTGTGAAGAAAGATGAACACTCCTTCATTGCTGGTAGGATTGCAAGCTGGTACAACCACTCTGGAAATCAATTTGGCACTTCCTATGGAAATTGGACATAGTTCTACAGGAGGATCCAGCTATTCCACTCCTGGGCATATACTCAGAAGATTCTCCAACAAGTAATAAGAACGCATGCTCCACCATGTTCATAGCAGCCTTATTTATAATAGTCAGAAACTGGAAAGAACCCAGATGTCCCTCAACAGAGGAATGGATACAGAAAATGTGGTACATTTACACAATGGAGTACTACTCAGCTATTAAAAACAATGAATTTATGAAGTTCTTAGGGAAATGGATAGATCTGGAGAATATGATCCTGAGTGAGGTAACCCAATCACAAAAGAACACACATAGTATGCACTGTCTGATAAGTGGTTATTAGCCCAAAAGTTCAGAATACAGGAAGAACAAGCCACAAACCACAAGAAACTCAAGAAGAAGGAAGACCAGAATGTGGATATTTCATTCCTTCTTAAAAGGGGGGAACAAAATACCCATCGAAGGATTTGCAGAGACTAACTATGGAGCAGAGACTGAGGGAAGGACAAGCCAGCCTGATATAGCTGTCTCCTGAGAGGCTCTGACAGTACCTGACTAATACAGAAGTAGAAGCTCACAGCCATCCACTGAAGTGAGTACAGGGTCCTCAATGAATGAGTTAGAGAAAGGACTGAAGGAGCAGAAGGGTTTGCAGCCCCTTAGGATGAACAACAATGTGAACTAACTAGTACCCTCAGAGCTCCCAGGGACTCAACCACCAACCAAAGAGTATACATTGTGGGACTGATTGCTCTGGCAGCATGTGTGTTCTAGAGGATTGCAAATTTGATCATCAATGGGAGGAGAGGCCCTTGTCCCTGTGAAGGTTCTGTGCCCCAGTGTAGGGGAATGCCAGGGCCAATAAGTGGGAGAGGTTGGAGTGGCAGGGGGAGGGGGAGGCAACAGGGGTTTGTTCTTGTTTTTTTGGTTTTTCTTTTGTTTGTTTTTGTTTTGTTTTGTTTTGTTTTGGAGGGGAAACTGGGAAAGGAGAAATCACATGACATGTAAATAAAGAAAATATCTAATAAAAAAAGAAAGAAAGAAAAAAAAGACCATTCTTAGTTCCTAGTGATCTGATAGAGTGAAAGAGTGCGTGGGATTATTTCAACCATCTTGTATCTGCTGAGGCCTGTTTTGTGGCCAATTATATGGTCAATTTTGGAGAAGGCACCATGAGGTGCTGAGAAGAAGGTATATTCTTTTGTTTTAGGATGAAATGTTCAATAATTTTTTTGTTCGATCGATTTGGTCCATAACTTCTGTTAGCTTAATTGTGTCTCTGTTTAGTTTCTGTTTCTATGATCTGTCCATTGCTGAGAGTGGTGTGTTAAAGTCTCCCACTATTATTGTGTGGGTTGTGATATGTGCTTTGAGCTTTAGTAAAGCTTCAGGAATGAATGTGGGTGCCCTTGCATTTGGAGCATAGATTTTCAGAATTGAGAGTTCATCTTGATAGATTTTTCCTTTGACCAATATGAAGTGTCCTTCCTTATCCTTTTTGATAACTTTTAGTTGAAAGTCTATTTTATTTGATATTAGAATGGCAACTCCAGCTGGTTTGTTGTGAACATTTGCTTGGGAAATTGTATTCCTGTATACAACAAAACGTTGGGTCCTGTTTACGTATCCAGTCTGTTAGTCTATGTCTTTTTATTGTGGCATTGAGTCCATTGATGTTAAGAGGTATTAAGGAAAAGTAGTTGCTATTCCATGTTACTTTTGTTGTTAGAGGTGGAATAATGTTTGTGTGGCTTTCATCTTTTGGGTAGGTTGAAATATTACTTGCTCACTTTTTCTAGGGTGTAGTTTCCCTCCTTGAATTGGTATTTTCCATTTATTATCCTTTGTAGGGCTGGATTTGTGGAAAGATAATGTATAAATTTCATTCTGTCATGGAATATCTTGGTTTTTTCATCTATGGTAATTGAGAATTTTGCTAGATATAGTAGCCTGGGCTGTCATTTGTGTTGTCTTAGGGTCTGTATGACATCTGCCCAAGATCTAGTTTTCATAGTCTCTGGTGAGAAGTCTGGTGTAATTCTGATAGGTCTGCCTTTATATGTTACTTGACCTTTTTTACTTACTGCTTTTAATATTCTTTATTTAGTGCATTTGATGTTTTGATCATTATGTGATGGGAGGAATTTCTTTTCTGGTACAGTCTATTTGGAGTTCTGTAGGCTTCTTGTACGTTCATAGGCATCTCTTTCTTTAGGTTAGGGAAGTTTTCTTCTATAATTTTGTTGAAGATATTTACTGGCCCTTTAAGTTGGGAATCTTCACTCTCTTCTATACCTTTTATCCTTAGGTTTCGTCTTCTCATTGTGTCCTGGATTTCCTCCAGGTTTTGGGTTAGGAGCTTTTTGCTTTTTGCATTTTCTTTGACTGTTGTGTCAATGTTTTCTACGGTATCTTCTACACCCTGAGATTCTCTCTTCTATCTCTTGTATTCTCTTTCCTAGGTTTTCTATCTCCAGAGTTGTCTCCCTTTGTGATTTCTTTATTGTTTCTATTTTTATTTTCAGATCTTGAATGGTTTTGTTCATTTCCTTCACCTGTTTGATTGTGCATTCCTGTAACTCTTTAAGGGATGTTTGTGTTTCTTCTGTAAGGGCCTCTACCTGTTTACCTATGTTCTCTTGTATTTCTTTAAGGGACTTACTCATGTCTTTCTTAAAGTCCTCTATCATCATCATGAAAAATTACTTTAGATCTGAGTTTGATTTCTGGTGTAATGGTGTGTCCAGGACTTGCTATGGTGGGAGAGATTGGGTTCTGATGAATCTTAGTAGTCTTGGTTTCTGTTGCTTCTCTTCTTATACTTGCCTCCTGCCATCTGATTATCTCTAGTGTTTCCTGCCCTTGTTATATTTACAGGAGGCTGTCCTTCCTGTAATCGTGCTTGAGTCAGAACTCCTTAGAGTCCAGCTGTCTCTGTGATCCTGTGATTCTGATATCCTGTGATCTTGAGAATCTGGTTTTGTCAGAGTTCCTGGGAATCAAGCTGCCTCTGAGACTCAGAGATCCTGGTGTGACCAAGCTCCTGGGCTCCTGGGCTCCTGGGCTCCTGGGCTCCTGTGATCCTGGATGTGGTAGAGAGCCTGGGAGTGGAGTCTCCTCTGGAGGCTGTGGGACTGGATGCTGAGTTTGTGCCCAAGGTAAACCAGGGAAGACAGGAAGAAACCCAAGCCACTGGTTGGGCAGGCTTCCTGTGCCCTTGGATCCTGCTGGTCCAGGTACTCCAGGTGGTGTTGGAACAGATGTTGTGTTCTACTCACCCCTGATCCTAAGACCTTATGCATGCTAGTGCATCTGGGAGTGAAGCCTCCTCTGGGGTCTGTGGGACTGGCCACAGAGTTTGCACCCAAAGTAAACCAGTGCAGACCAGAAGGAAATATCTCAATATTTTAAATAAAGATAGTGCAATACTCAGCTTAATCTGGCAAACAAAAAGTAGAATCAATAGAAACATTTAGATGCTGTTTTAAGACTTTTTGTTTATTTTGGTTATGATAGTAGATGTAGGGCCATTAAATAACTACAGGGTAACATTAGTTATTATCATCAAATATTTATTCTGAATATTGTTCATGATTAACAATATAGTAAATATTTCACATGCTCTACCTCAAAAAGCCTTCAGATAACTCTGATCATGATACTAAAATCAAGAAAATATAATACTTTAAATGAATTTTAGTAGTTATTGAAGGTGTGGAATGGTCGACAGTAAAATTATTGTTTTTTGAGACATGAAAAAATAAGAGCACGTGCTATATATCATGAAAGAAACATGGAAATGTATGGCATATTTGACTCTTAGAACTGCAATAGGAAAATTAAGAGTTAATCATCTAGAGTGATAGGAATAAATCCTGTTTATAATTAGAAGAAAAATTGTTGAAGAATGTATTTAAAATATAACACAAGGGGGGCTGAAGAGGTTGCTTCAGCAACGTGTTATACTTGCAGAGGATCTACATACAGACATACAGGTAAAATACCCATACACATTAAATAAACTGTGTGGTGTGCATGTGTGTGTGTCTGTGGTGTGCATGTGTGTGTGTGTGTGTGTGTGTGTGTGTGTGTGTGTGTATGTGTGTGGTGTGCATGTGTGTGTGTGTGTGTGTGGTGTGTGTGTGTGTATGTGTGGTGTGTGTGTGTGTGTGTGTGTGTGTGTTCATATAACTTCTTCTAAAATCTTCCAGTGGCTGTCCAATACTACAGAACAGCACCTTGCAAAGCTTTGCACAATGTCACCTTCCTCTTCATTTCAGATCTCTTTTCCCAACACCTTGTTTTTTACATGGAGAAGTTCACCTGCATTGGCTTCCTTGTATTTTTTCAGTGGTACAGATAGGGTTATTCAGTTATTTTTCATCTACCATTTCCCTCTTCTAGAACGTTATTCCAAGTATCATTTGTATGATTCTTTAATTTATCTGACCTCTTCTTATGGAGAGTATCACATATATTTTCTTTCTTGAAACCAGCTTGCTTAATTACCTTCTTCACATTTCACCCAGTGATGTGCTTCACTCTTCTCCAATTATGTATGCACATTTGGTTAGGTGCTTATGCAGTGTCTCACACATATGTTTCAGAAATCATTGCACTATCCCTATCACCTGCACTCATCCTAAGCATGCAGTCAACAGTAAGTATCTTTGGGTGAGTACAGAGATGAATGCTCATAAAGGAACCAATAGACAAGCAATCCTTTTGTCATTGATGAGAATTTCTTCACAGTAGTATCCCAGCTCTGTCCCATGCAGAGCCACATATTTCGATCTTGAAAATGGCTGGAAGCTTCCCTATGATCCACATATTGCTTGACTCTAGTTCATTACCTCATCATTCACTACTTTACATTTCTATTTTCCTTCATGCAAATAAGATGGCTTTAACTATTTTTAAAATCTTGCCAGTTGTTAACATATGGAATTATTCACATTAAAGGTAGTCATGTGTTGGATGAGGTTTTTGTTACACTACTTAAACTTAATAATTGAGCATCTACTTTTCCTCCATATAAGAGCTTTTCAAAACCAATCTCCTACTGCTATTGGAACAACTTAATACACTGAACAATAAAGAATTTTACATTGATTAACATTTAACATTGACAACTTACATTAATTTCTGAGGTATAAATGAAAAGCAAAATATAAAACAAAAGTAAATACAGAAGAGAGGTAGAAGAAAAGAAATTTATAGCTTTGATAATGCTCCTCTGTTATACAGTAGAGGATATCTGCTGTAGAGAGATTCGAAGCATGCCTGTGCTTCCACCCCTCTTGGATGAAGCCCACAGAAATTACTCGGCTTTTACTACAGTTTTCTATTCAGGAAATGTTTTCAAGCTAAATAACTTGAAAGTAATGTTATGCTGCAGATATGAGATATCCTATAAATTTGAATCTTTTCAAGACTGTCCAAGCTGTTGACACTGCAGGGCAATGTTGTCATATACAAAGCTCATGCTCAAAACCCTCATAATTGATTTTAAGATATTAACAAAACAATTATGCTTTAAATAAGCTTGCTATTTTGAATTAAGCTTCACTCAAAATACTTGGAAATGCACATGAGTATAGGTCATACCTGTATAGACATGCTCATTAGGTTTTACTCAGAAGAGAATTTCATTCATGTTTTCCATTTATTAAAAAGTTTCTATATATTAAGAATTTGGTAGGACTGAAGAGATCGCCCAGTAGTAAAGAGTCCATACTGCTCTTCCAAAGGACCTGAGTTCGGTCCCAAAGACCCACATTGGGTGACTTACAACTGCCTTTAATTTGAGCTTGACTGCTCTCCAGTGTCATCCACACATTGTGTATATACACAGAAGTACAGACACACACACACACACGCACACACACACACACACACACACACATATTTGATTTTTAAATTTTGTTTTTATTTATTCACTTTACATCCTGATTACTGCCCCACTTCCTAACTACCTACTCCCACAATTCTTCCCCTCCTCCATTCCTCCTCCTAGCTTTCAAGAGGGTGTAGGACACCCCTGGGTGTCCCTCCACCCCCTGGCACATCAAATCTCTGTGAGGCTAGGTGCATCCCCTCCAATATGCAAAATTTATAAAGAATTTGAGAAGTTAAACAACAACAATAACCCAAATAACTCAATTAAAAATGGGGTACAGATATGAACAGAGAATTCTCAACAGACGAATCCCAAATGGCAGAGAATCACTTAAATAAATGTTCAAAGTCATTAGTCATCAAGGAAATGAAAATCAAAATGACCCCAAGAGTCAACCTTACAGCAATCAGAAGGTCAAAAACTCAAGCTACAGCACATGCTGGGGAATATGAGCAAGAGGAACATTCCTTCATAGCTGGTGGGATTGCAAACCCAAACTGGTACAGTCACTCTGGAGATCAATCTGCCAGCTCCTCTGAAAATTGGAAGACCCACCTATACCACTATTGGGCATATACCTAATAGAAGCTCCACAATATCACAAGGTCACATACTCCACTATGTTCATAGCAGCCTTATTCATAATAGCCAGAAACTGAAAGCAACCCTGATGGCCCTCAACTAAATATGAAAGAATGTGATACATTTACATAATGAAATACTATTCAGATATTAAAAAGAAGAATATCATGAATCTTCCAGGCAAATGCATGGAACTAGAAAATAACATTCTGAGTGAGGTAACTCAGACCCAAAAAGTACATGCATGGTATGTACTCACTGATAAGTGGATATTAGCCTAAATGTACAGAATACCCATGATATAACCTACAGACCCTAAGAAGTTAAACAAGAAGGAATGCCTAAATATAAAGGATTCGATCCCACTTAGAAAGGGAGAACAAAGTAATCATGAGAGGCAGAGGGAAAAAGGGACTTGGATGAGAGAAGGGACATGAAGGGGAAAGGGGGAGGCAAGATTAGTTATGCACAGAGACAAGAGAGAGGCCCAGAGGGTTAGGAGAGTGAATAGAAATATGCAGCTGCTGGGATTGGGCAGTGGGGTAACCTCTAGAAAGTCCCAAAGTCCTGGGATAGGGGAGGCTCCCAGGACTCAATGGGGATGAACTTACCCAAAATGTTTAATAGTGGGGATATGAAGAGACCCCCTCCAGTAGTTAGATAGGGTCCCCAGTGGAAGGATGAGGGCACTAACTCACCTTCAAAAATTGTCAATCGAAAATTATTCCTGTCTAAAAGAAACCCAGAGACAAAAAGGGAGCAGAATCAAATTTGAGTGATTGGTCCAACTTGGGATCTATCCCATGGGTGGGCACCAAACCTTGAAACTATTACTGATGCTATGTTGTGCTTACAGATGGAGGCCTAGCATGGCTGTCCCCTGAGAGGCTCTACCAGCACCTGACTCAGACAGATGCAAATACAGCTAAGCATTGGACTAAGGTTAGGGATTCCTGTGGAAGAGTTAGAAGAACTGAAGGAACTGAAGGGGATGGCAACCTCAACAGGAAGACCAATAGTGTCAAATAATCTGGAACTCTGGGAGCTCCCAGAGACGAATCCACCAACCAAACAGCATACATGGACTGACCCAAGGCCCCTGGCACATGTATAGCAGAGAACTGCCTTTTATGGCCTCAGTGGGAGAGGGTTGTAGAATCCTGTAGAGACTTCATATCCCAGGGAGAGGGAATGCCCAGGAGAAGGAGGGCATCTTCTCATAGGTGAAGCAGCGGAGTATGGGGGAAGGAACTCTTTGAAGGGGAACCTGGAGGGGAGCAACATTTGGGATAAATAAACAAAATAATAATAATAATGATAATAATAATAATGAAATAATAATAATAATAATAAATATCTAAAGAGAAAAAAAGGAATTTGCTTAAATTTACTATCTGACCACACAACAAAAACACAATTGGATTTTTCACAAAGCAAATCTCTTCACATGTCACAGCTACATGTAATAGCTTCTATGGCTTAAAACAAAATTAATTTGTTTTTTATTTCAAGTAGCTAGGAGTGCAAAGTCAGTGTATACCCAAATTTTTGCTAATGGTAGTGTTTCTGGCTGTGAAGCAACTTTCATCTCTTTGTATGTCATATTCACTTATGTATATACACACAGAAAAAAATGATCCATTTTATTGTGAGTTAAGTCTATGACACATTTGGCCTTAATTACTCTCTTTCTTCTAAATACAGTAGAAGTGGGAGTTAGAGAATCACCTTATTCATTGTAGGTGGATAAAGTTCAGTGTATAGCACTCTCAAAATTAAAGTCAATTGTGTGAAGTTAGAAGGAGCTTGACTTGATTTGTATTTTCCTTCTATTCTTTTCATGCTGTATTCATTTATACAAAACACCAAGGTGTAGAAATCCACCTTTGTTCTCTTCTGTCATTTTGAATTTTAACATTTTATATTTGTGATTGTATTGAAGCTCTGTAGAACAAATGAGGTGTTTCAGACTATTATCCTAAGACCAACCATTTCAAAGCTCCTTAAAAGTAAACTCCTATATCCTACCCCAAGTAGGAACAACATCTCTAAATGCAAAATACTGTTCCTGACTTCTAAAGTATCATACCAAAGAATAAATATGAGAACCATTGACTAGATGGCAACTGTATGCATAATCAAAATAGAAAAGCAACTTGCACACTAAAGCAGAATTAGCTTTTTGCATAATGACAAGCATTTTAATAACTCGGTGAAAACATCTTGGAGACAGACATTATTTTACCCTCAAACTATACCCTCTGAAAGAGTGTGTTCCTTACATCATTGCTTTTTATGAAAGAGTGGTATTATGGATAGTGGGAAATTAAGCCCATTAACCATGAATGTGCTCAGTGCTTCAGAACCACACCTGCCTCACTCTCTCATCTAACAAATGTGAATACATAAATGCCTATCAAACAAACCAGATGTTCTGTAACAGAAACTTCCAAAGAATTATGAGGAGTCATGAACACCTGTTCTCAATGCTTTGATATCAAAGCTTCAAGATCCAAATTGTGTTGAGTAAAAGTTTAGCTTTAAAGCCTTTTAAGGATGTGTTTGTTAAAAGATGCCTTCTTGTCTCCATTAAGCTTGCACATGACAAAGAAAACAGCAAAATGATACAAACCCAAAATGAAAGACTTTTCAACACAGTCATCTTCAGTAAACTAACTTCTTGGAGTTAGTAACTATCCATCATTTGCTTTTCCCACTTGTCAAAAATCTACTTATTAGAAGCACCTAGAAATGTATAGAAAATGAATAAATTTCAGTAGCTAGATATAAGATAATGAAACATAAGTGTTGTGGAATACATATAGAATTCATGAAATCATGACACTACTGATTTGGATATCAACCATTAATGCCAAGATAGGCCATGTTTATATAGATAGGGAGAAAAAAATCAAGTACTTTTGTGTTACCATCATAATGATATGTGTTAATTAACAAAGATGATACTTTCAGGAAAAAAATATAACTTCTTATACATTCATGTATGTAATTTTCTTTTGACCCCGATGTATCCATATAACTTTGTGAAGAACTACCTAGAAAATGAATGTGGGTTTGGGATAGTGAGAAAAGAATGTGAAAAGTAAGGAAAGGCTTGATATTTAAAAAAAAATCATAGACTTTGTAGGCTCAAAAATAAGGCAACTTTCAAAGAAAATAAATTTTCTATGTTTTCATTCTTATTTAATATATAGAAGCCCTAATAAATTAGTTTGGGGTAAGAAAATGCTGGACACAAGAGATGGTAGATAAAAGGACATCCTATATCCTTGAGCTTTGGGAGGCTTTGTGAAGAGGAAGCTGACAGACACTGGGTGATGAATGTCGGAGATACAGAGTGTCAAGCACTTTCTCCAACTGTCACTGTTCTGGGTAAGGAGTTGAAGATGATTTGAGGACAGAGAAATATTTTTTTTTCCTGCAAGTATCCAGAAACACAGCCCTGTTCTTACTAGTTAAGGATAAAAACTTAATATATTATTTGGAGTTCAGTATGCTTTTCCTTCAAAATCTCTTTCGTTCTGGTTTGTTTTTATGTATAAAACATGACGTAGTGTAACCCATATACATTTAGACACCAATCAATATGAAGTGTTAAACAAAACAAGTAATAAAACTGATGGGAATCCCAAGGGTACGTTTTTATAACCAGCCTTCTCAGTCTAACTTCTCAGACCAATACATCCTCTGAAAAGACTCTGCTACATCTACTTTTACGTTGTTTTCTTGTTGAAATTGTGTGAGATCATAGAAACAGTATGAAATTTAAATACAATCAATTGAACAAAACTGGCTTTCTATTGTATGCAACTACTTTTTAATCAGTTACAGAGATTAAAAAATAACCCAATCATTCATTTTCTTTATAGTAAAAAGACAATATTATGTTTGCCTAACTAATATGCAAGTAAAGGTAATGTATGCCGAGAGCCTGATAATGAGACACAGTCAATAAACAGAAAGTTTCCATGACTATTGCAGCAGGCTTTACTTACTAGTGCTTCATTTCATATAATTCCACAGACAAAGGATCCTGACAGTATAGTTTTAAAAGCCCTGTGCTTAGGAAGCAAAAATATTGCATGCCATGTGTGGTGGCTTGAATAATAGCACCTGTAGGCTCATATAACTGTATCTGCATGCTTAGTCATTCAGAGAGTAGAACTCTTCAAAAGGCTTAGAAGGATTAAGAGGTATGGCCTTGTTGGAGTAGGTGTGGTCTTGTTAGAGGCAGTTTTTTTCAAAAGTCCCCAGGTATTCTCTCTGTCTCTCTGTGTCTCTCTGTGTCTCTCTGTCTCTCTCTCTCTCTGTCTCTCTGCCTGTCTTTCTGTCTCTGTCTCTGTCTTTCTTTCTCTCTCTCTCTCTCTCATTGCCTACAGATCAGACAGGATGTAGCTCTTGATGACTTCTCAAGCACCTCACCAGAATGTCACCATGCTCTTCATGATTATGATAACAGAGCAATCCTCTGAAACAATAGGCAAGCACCTAATTAAATATTTTCTTTCATAAAAGTTACCTTGGCTATGGTGTTTCTTCATAGCAATAGAACAAAGACTAAGACCGATAGCCTTATTAAAGTCATAGAGAAAGAAAACATTTAGAAAGCCCACTTATTATGAAGGCAAATTCTCTTGTTTTATGGCACTGCCATTGACAATATGTTATTAAATAATAATAAAGTTGGACTGTCTCCCATCAAAAGTTGGCTTTTAAAGATAATATTTTGTAATAAAAAGAACTTCCATAAGATGATAACTCCTTTATTGTAAGACTTCATTCTGTGAATGTAATGATATACAAACGGATTAAACCAGCTGAGTGCTTCCTCACACTGATGAATAGAAAGGGCCTTCATTATTAAACAGCTCTTCAGTATAACTCACTTTAATTTTGAAAGATTCTTTCCTCCATATGATATTAATTTAATGCTGATAAGTAATAATATTGTCACCTGAGTTAATGAATCAGTGTCTGATTTAATTTTTAAAAGATTTAAAGCTTGTAAAGCAGATATTCTATGTTCTTTCACAGAATCCTGATTCTTATTATAGAGATTTACTAGATTCTAACATTAGATAAGCTTCTAAGTGTCTACTTTTTGCTAATTCTAATCATTAAAGGTCCTAGAGGGATAGGTTTCAGTAAGTGAATTAATTCACTGACTTTCTTATTTAATTATTGGAGCTGTAGCACATAGGTAACATTGATCTAGTAAAATAACACAACTCGATGAAAAAAGCTAATTAATGATAGCTGCATTTCTCCAAATAATTACCCAGAAAATTAGTGATAACTATTGAGTTATTATTTCAAATCCTGACCATAATTATACAAGTTCAGTGTTGTTTTTGACATACTTTATTTTAAAAAGTAGGCTTAGAAAAACTAGCAGCCAAATGAAATTTTAGCTCAGATTTTCTACCTTACAGAGTCTGGAGCAAGCCAATAAGCAGTGACCTTCCATGACCTATGCATCAGTTCTTGCCTACAAACTCCTGCCTTGAGTTCCTGCCCTGACTTCCTTTGATGATGGACTATGAAACAGAATTGGAAGTTAAACTAAACCCTTTCTTTCCCGAGTTACTTTTTCTTTTATGATAATTTTCACAGCAGTACAAAACCTAAGTTGGTTCCAATTATGGGATATTGCTGAGAGAGTTGCAACCACATTGTTTTGAAGAAAATTGTGGAGGTGTTTGCAACTTTTACTGAAAAAAAAAAAAAAGCTATTGAGTAATCAGAGCTTAATGGGCTTTGCTGTGGGAGTTGCAAGGATAGAAATGCCGAAAGAGATGCAGATGATGGAGGCCTGCCTTAGAAAGTTTCAGAGGAAAGCAGAGACTATCAGAGTCATTTATGTGACATTTTAAATTCAGAACCTGCAGTTGTGGTCAGTTAGAGCTGATGATTTAGTAGTAATTAACAAGAGACCAGAAACACTAAGGTGAGACCTTTGCTTTGCAAGGATGATAGATGCTGGTCAGGGGGAGCTGAAAAATCCATGATTAAAAAGAGACCATAGTGGCCAGGGTGAAATCTGGGAAGTGTTTCCACAGCATAAGCACAAAGAAGCTGCAGTCCAGGGAGGCTCAAGGTCAAACTCGTTAGTGTGCAAGAATTTCCCAGGTAGTACTGGCATTGAAAATATGAAAAGGTCATAAAGAGAAATTGAAGCTTGGCACTTATCAGGGTCAAAGTCCCTGCAGAGAGACCAAGGGGGTACTGATAAAGACAGACCAGCTGCAGTAAGAGACATTTTGGAGATTCCAGCAGCATGGAATGATAACCAAGGGCAGCAAGCAGAGTGCATTAAAGCCTGCCTGAGCCTGTTAGACAAGTTGCAGGTACTGGGATACTGAGCAAATGAACCCCTTTGGAATCTAGAGAATCCTGAGTGACTTTCACGCTTCAAGAACTGAAGTTTTTACCCCTGAATTTTTGTTTTGACTTGATTTGATTGTGTCTATGCACTGATTTATTTCTCTTACCAAGTAAGAAACCATGTATTTCATTTTCATTTTCTAGGCACCTACAAGAAAGAAAGAAACTTTAGAGTTTTAAAAGACATGAATTTTAGAGACTCTTGGATATTTTAAAGAGACCAAAGTTATCAAGTGTTTGAAGTTTAAAAGGCTGTGGGACTTTATAAGATGGAATTTTTTATATTGTCATATTGATATTAATATGAGATCTTGTGGATAAGCAAGAAAGGGAAGATTAGGGTTTAACAGTAACGTGTTTGTGTGTCAAGTTGACATGGGCACAATTGTGCTGGCTGCTTTGTGATGTCAACTTGACATAGGCTGGTATGATTGTGTTTAATTGCCAGACAAAGCAAATCTAAAGATATTTTTAAACTAGTGTAAATAGAATTAATTTGTTTCCCTTTCCTTAGCTATACATTTGTTTCCGTGGGAAACATATGATGCTATTTGAGTATCTAGTTACTTTCTTATTTCACCTATTCAATAGATCTGGAAGCGTCCTTAAAATTATGATTAATTTCCTCCTTTGGTTGATAAGAACACTGGCATAGTTTTATTAAGGTATGTTGAATTCCCCTTATCCTGTTTATAGTAAATAAATAATAGAGCTAAGACTGTAACTCAGGCTTCTGGCTAAGTTCCATATGCTTTCTACCTCTTAGATGACTTAGAAATAAAAAAGTAAGAGATCTTCCATATATATATATATTTTCCCGTGTTACTTCCATTAAAGTTCCTTCTATTTGCATATTCAGTAAGATTATATTAAAGAAACCCCGCCTAATAGTGATTTAAAGATCTTATCTTGCCACAGTACTCTTACTTTAATTTGAATTTATAATTTTAGATAAGATATATTAAACGGCCAAAATTTGAGCATTCCATAGAAAATATATCGATACTCACCACAAAAAAAATAGTGAAAAACAATGGCTATCAATTTTTCTCTGTAGATTAAAACTGAATAAATTGTTATAACATTAAACCTAAACTCTTTAAATTTCCTTGTTACAGTTTAGGCTACAATTTTGAAAATAGAATACAGCTTAGGTTTATAATTTTCTATATAATATTTTACAAATACACCAGTTTATAACTAGTCTATTAAACACATTTTTTGTACTCTCAAATTTTTAAAACATAGTTTATTAATTAGTATAAAAAGGCAAGTTTGAATATCTTGAATATTGTTTGCATTTGAGACATTCTACAAGTACACCAGAATGGAATATGAACATTTTAAAGTATTTCTGCTAAGTAAAAGTGCTAGTTTTCCAACATTCTCAACAATAGATAGAGTCATATGACTTATTTTCAAATAATTGTTGATATGTCGCTGTTTTACTGTTTTAGCTTTAGTACATCTGATTCTTGTTAAAACTAAACATTTTTTTTACAATGATAGTTTACAGTAAAACTTAGTTTCTCATTTTGTTAACCATTCTTCCTATCCTCTTGGTATTTTCCCAAAGCTCCTGGGTTTGCTCTGTGAGAACCCTTTCTTTCCCCTTCTTCCCTTTCATATTTGTCAACCAAGCATTGGAGAAATCACCCTTGGTTGCTGGTGGTAAGCTACCTCCTCTGATTTCTAGCTATATATGGTTAGAGGATCAGAGATTTAGTGTACATTTTGTGCAACTTCAGTCTCTGGTCACACACTTGCCTACACAGTGTGCTCAAGATGTTATCTTTCCGTGTACTTAGTTGCAATTTGAAAGACAAACCACTGGAATCTTTACTAGATTTGCATCTCTTTCAAGTGTCTGACTTTTCATACTCAGAGCACTATGTTCAGATGACAGACCATATCCGTAATCTTTCTAAGTACATATGTTTAAGGTGTCATCTTACTTCTTTGAGAGATGATTATTTTTTAATTTAAAAAAAAAAAGACATGATGGCCATATCTTTCCTTTTACCTTCACACTGATGCTTTTCTTGGTACTTGATCTAATATTTCTTAAGGATATATTTTACCAGACATATTTGTATTGTGTGCAAAATTCCTTTTCTTCTCTAGTGAAATTTCCTGGGTTGCTGTATTCTCTCTACAAATTGTTTAGAATCCAGAATTATTTGTATAGTATTTTTTGTAGAGCTTGTCGAGCACATGTAGTATTAACAAGCCTACATACTCTTAGAATAAGTCTTTTTTAAAAAAAATTCTTTCAGTGGGAGAGGGTGGGGTGGCAGGCATGGGGAGGGGGGAGGCAAAAGAGGTTTGTTCTTGTTGTTTTTGTTTGTTTGTTTGTTTGTTTGTTTTTTGGAGGGGAACCTGGGAAAGGAGAAATTTACATGTAAATAAAGAAAATATCTAAAAAAAAATCTCTTACAGTTCTAAAACCTTAATAGGTATACTTAATTCTTTTCAGACAACTAAAATTGCAGCATCCATTTAGTGACCAGTATATAGCACGCGTCATTCTTTTCCAGCTTACTGTAATAACATATTATTCCAGTTCTGAGACATGTTTGAGGTTTTAAATCAGGCAGCGTTCCACTTATATAAAACCCATGTCAAAACTGTGATGCAAACAAAGTTCTTGTAGAATAATTCAAATTAAGTCAATAACAAATCAATAATTTTAGAGTCTCATATATTTGCAAAATAACAACACTTGTAAATAACCTGTATTAAAAAAAAGAAGAAAAGCAACAACTTATTTGTAAATTGACGAAATTAAAATACCACATTACAGAAGTAATGTGTTGCAGAGAACATAGTGTTGGTAAGCAATTGTAATTCACGTGGACTCCAAGTGGGAAGGTGATGTTGAAGGAGCATTTGGGGGAAACTGTGGTAGCTTCTTGAGAAGTATAGGAAATATTTATCATAAGACCCAGAAGTTACACTCCAAAAATCACCCCAGAAGAAGAATAATGAACCTGACTTTATTGCAAATACTATTAGCAAATGAGGATCCTGATTGCCTCATTGCTACGGTGGAGCCTTATTTAGAGAAGCCTGGATAATCAAAGCATGCTGATGGCTTGGCTTTGAGGATGAATCATTCATCTCTGTATGTATTGAAACATACCAGAAAATACATTTATTTCTATAGAGAATTTTAATCTTGAGGTTACCAATCTTATCTATATTTTCACCACTTGTCAAAGCATTTAAGCCTATGCATAACTATTGATACTAAACTGCTGTTATATTATTTTAAAGAGAATTAATGTACAATTTGGAGACTCAAGAGAGATAAATAACATTAATAAAAATATTTCTTGAAATTTACAATGCAAAATTTTGTAATTAAGGCAACCACAAAGGATATATGTTCTATAGAAATAATATCTTATTTCTATAGAGCTTTAAATTTTTAAAACTTCAGTGTGATTTTAGATGTCATTAATTATATAACCTTGAAGTGTCAAATTGTCAAACTATATTCATTTTTTCTTTTTTTTAATTTTTTTTTTTTGATTTTTCAAGACAGGGTTTCTCTGTGTAGCCCTGGCTGTCCTGGAACTCACTCTGTAGACCAGGCTATCCTTGAACTCAGAAATCCACCTGCCTCTGCCTCCCAAAGTGCTGGGATTAAAGGCATGTGCCACCACCACCTGGCAAAACTATATTCTTAAATGTTTGCAATTTTAGTATGTCTTACTAATCATCTTTGAATATGTGATATCTAAGCCATAAAATTTCTGTCACTTTTGCCAATAAAATATTTATGCTTTGATTGGAAATGTTTCATTAAGGTACCTGAAAACAGATCTACTTAAAATTTCCTTTATTTTATTCCTATAATAGTATTCATTAATGTTTAAAACTTTTAATTTTTTTGGTGCAAAGCTCTCTCATTTTACTAAAATAGTTTATTGCAAATTTTAGTTATGAATTTGTAAAAGGAAAATAGTCTAAATTTAACTGCTAAAATATTCCATATTTTTAGAATCTTAGGAAGTAACATAATGACTAATGATTTTCAGCATTTACCTCTTGTTTCAATATATATTGATCCCTACTGATATTATTTCTGAATTATAAAGTATGAGAAATGAATCCTTATGCTTTTATGTTTTTCTAACTAATATTGAATTTTTAACCACTGCTAGTAACAAGAAGGAATAATTTTCTATTTTTAGATATATGATTAACTCAGTTAAAATGTATTTTACAATTTATAAAGTTATAAAATACAGGTTGTGAAATAAGCCATTGAAAGCAGTATCATGTTTGAGGTGGAAAGGAAAGAAAACATGATCTGTTTGAGTTCCTGTCCTTAATTCCTTCTATTAAGAATAATGATGAGGAAGTGTAAGCTAAGTAAATCTTTTCCACCCCAACTTGCTTTGGATTTAGATGTATGGTGGTTTGAATATGCTTGACTAGGGAAATTTTCCCTATTAGGAAATGTGGTCCTAGTGGAGGATGTGTAGCCTTGTTAGAGGAAGTGTATCATTGTGAAGAGGGACTTTGTAGTTAGCCCTACATCTGGCCAGTGTGATCCAGAAGTTCTTCCTGGCTGCTTGCAGAGGACAGTCTTCTCCTCGCTGCCTTTGCAGGAAGATGGAGAACTCGTGGCTCTTCCAGTACCATATCTGCTTGGATGCTGCCATAATTTACACCATGATGATAATGGACTGAACCTCTGAAATTGTAATCCATACCCAATTAAATATTTTCCAGGGGAAGGTATGTTTCTTTTGTCAGAGTATTTTATCAATGGAAAGAAAAGGCAAGAAGTGATGCCTTTGGTATGATAAGCCTGCTGTTTAGTGGCTGGAATGTAGGAGAGGTCTGTACTTTGGACTAGACAGGCCATAGCACTCTGGAAGCAAAGCTTAATGGCTTATTCTGAAAGAAATATGTAACATAAGAATACTGAGAAAAAAATATATAATGAAGTCTGCAATAAAAGTAACTTTACCAGGATTTGGGGTAGGGGCCATATCATTTAATATTTTGATCAAGATTCTGACTTCATTCTGGTTGTGCTGTAAGAACTTGAGTGAAGTTTAATGTAAAAGGTAGTACACTAGTTTGCTTGGCAGAGGCACTATTCGGATGGAAGAGCTTCCAACTGGTGCTGAGAAATCAACTCTAAGTATTTAAGAGAGCAATGCCACTGAATGTAGCATCCTGGGCGGTTCTAATCAGAAAGGTATCCAGAGGGTTCATGTTTTGAAGATCATGCACGTGAAAGAAGAAAGCCTGAAATAAGGGTTTCTTTGCTGTTTAAAGGAAACTGCCTTGTAAGACTCTTCAAGGGGAAGCATACATAAGCTGATACAGTTGTCTTTCAAGGAGGCTGGGCCACATCTCCAGTCAACAGCAGAACTAGGCACCACTACTCTCTTGGTACTAGCTTGGCAGGCATAGAAAATAAAACGTAGTTGGGATCATGGAGTCTTGCTCTGTGGCTTCAGAGTCCCTCACAGACTGTGGTAATGTCATGGTTCCTGGAAGGAGGTCACCAGATATCACGGTGGCAAACTATAAAGATGAAGCTCAAGTTGCAGTAGAGACTCTGGGATATTGGAGATGCCAGAACCAAAAGATGCCAATCAATAAAAACTGCAGAGATGGAGCAGAACAAGGCCCAGAATGGTATTTAGTATGCTCTCAGTTACTGTGATGTAAGAGGGAGGTTAATTTATTATCAGTGAAGACAGTGTTTTCATTTCCTATGTTTTCCTTTTTAGTTCCAACAGCCATTTATGCCTCTCACTGCTCTCATGGCAGAGTTGTCTAATGATAGTTTTCTTTTTTAAAAAAAAATGAAGAAACTGACTATGTAAAAATTTCTAGATTATAATTTTGTTGTTAGAAAATTAACTATAAAGTATATTTTTGTTAGATGTAGACAATTAACTAATTACCGTGTCCTTTGTAGTTGCAGAAATTATTTTTATGAACTTTAGCATCTTTGCTTTCAAACTCACGCAAGCTGCTGTTTTAACCTCCTACATCATCCCATGGATAAGTACATCTATACTCCTACAGAAAACACATATTAGGAGTCCTTGATCTACAACTTGACACATGGTACTTTATTCTGCAAATGAGTTATAGCACTCTGATGGCTCTTGAAATTTAATTTAGCATAAAAATAATTAGAAACATGGGTGTTTTTGTGTTTGAATATCTTGAACAATGATACTACCAAGCAATTTTTGCTTGATTTTATTTTTCTGAAAGAAAATATTAATAAGTGTAATAGAATCTGGGGAAAATGGCTAGTACTAGAACTTTCACTGGGGGTGGACTGTTCCTTAAGGAATGACCTAAACGTCGCTTGATGGCTGAAGGGTGTAAATTACCAGAGATAAGGAAACAAATAAGGAAATAGACTTGCTTTGTAATTGAAATTTTAAAAAATTTTAATATAGAAAAAGAACAGTATAAAGTGAACTAAACTGGTAAGAAATGAGTGACTAGTTTCATAGCATGGATCCTGAGCCTTGTAAAAAGACTTTTAGGTGAGAGGTAACTTTTTAGAAAATTAATGTTCAAAGGAATTATAATTAACTTTTTTAAATTTTCAAATACATCATTTTAAAAAT
>JADRCD010243942.1:0-23956 GCA_019843815.1 Montemys delectorum | reverse complement strand
GTGTGTGTGTGTGTGTGTGTGTGTGTGTGTGTGTGTGTGTGTGTGTGACAGAGAGCAATCAGCAGCAGAGTATTCAAGACATAGCATTTGAGCTTCAAGCTTCATGCAGACTGCATCCCCCCCACCTCCCCACACCCCCCTACACTGTCATACCAGAAATGTAAGATTCAGATTTAAAATCACTTCTCATGATGATGATAGAGGACTTTAAGAAGGACATAAATAACTCCCTTAAAGAGGAGAACACAGGAGAACACAGGTAAACAGCTAGAAACCCTTAAAGAGGAAGCACAAAAATCCCTTCAAGAACTACAGGAAAACACAATCAAACAGGTGAAGGAAATGAACAAAACCCTCCAGGATCTAAAAATCAAAATAGAAACAAAGCAATCAGAAAGGGAGACAAACCTGGAGATAGAAAAGCTAGGAAAGAAATCAGGAGTCATAGATGCAAACACCAACAACAGAATACAAGAGATAGAAGAAAGAATCACAGGGGCAGAAGAGACCATAGAAAACATTGACACAACACTCAAAGAAAATGCAAAAAGAAAAAAGCTCCTAACTCAAAACATTCAGGAAATACAAGACATAATGAGAAGACCAAACCGAAGGATAATAGGTATAGAAGAGAGTGAAGATTTCCAACTTAAAGAGCCAGTAAATATCTTCAACAAAATTATAGAAGAAAACTTCCCTAATCTAAAGAAAGAGACACCCATGAACATACAAGAAGCCTACAAAATTCAAAATAGACTGGACCAGAAAAGAAATTACTCCCATCACATAATAATCAGAACACCAAATGCACTAAACAAAGAAAGAATTTTAAAAGCAGTAAAGGAAAAGATCAAGTAACAAATAAAGGCAGGCCTATCAGAATTACACCAGACTTCTCACCAGAGACTATGAAAGCCAGAAGATCCTGGGCAGATGTCATACAGACCCTAAGAGAACACAAATGCCAGTCCAGGCTACTATATCAAGCAAAACTCTCAATTACCATAGATGGAGGAGACAAGATACTCTATGACAAAACGAAATTTATACAATATCTTTCCACAAATCCAGCTCTACAAAGGATAATAGATGGAAAACATCAACATAAGGAGCAAAACTACACCCTAGAGGGAGCAAGAAAGTAATCTTTCAACAAACCCAGACAAACCTAATTTCTCCTCTAACAACAAAAGTGACAGGAAGTAACAATTACTTTTTCTTAATATCTTAATATGAAAATTAATATTGTCAACATATCCTAAGTGATTGAAATCCAAAAATATGAGGAATTAGAAATTTGTTGGCTATCATCTAGTGGTCTCTCTAATTTGGTAACTGGAAAAAATAGGTCCAATATTGTACAATCCATATGAAAATTATGAAAGGTATTAAATAAGTTTTTATGACCCCTAGCAGACTGAGCAGAACTAAGAATGCAGGTCAGCTGGTTCAGAGCTCTGGTTTCCAGGAACTTGGCTAACTCAGAGACTCAGGGCTCTGGTTCCCAAGACCTGTCCCTCTTGACTGATCCACAATGAGGGCAGAACTAGGAATGAAGGTCAACTGGTTCTTGAGGCTCTCCACCCTGCTGACCAGTAGATGAAGATTGCATTCCTACAGTGAATATGTTCCCCTCTCTAACTGACTGAATACTTTGGGTTGGAATTCCCCCTCATTCCCTCTAGTTTGTGGTTTTTCCCTTTAAATACCCCTTGTTCCTTATGCTCAGGGTCGAATTCCTCTGGCCTGTTAGGCTACCTGTTAGACCTCAGATCTAGCTTCGCTTCCTCCCCTGGAATAAACTTTATGCTGTTGCATCAAGATTGGTCTCGTAAACTATTGGGTGGTCACGTCATCCAGAGACTTGAGTGAGGGTCTTCCCAGCTCTGGGGGTCTTTCACATATACACTTTTTGCTTGTTTGTACCTTACAGTGTCTTGCTGTGTACCACATAATGGTCTTGAAATCATGCTTCTCCTATTTCAGCCTTTATTAGTAGGATTGTTTATTTGATGTTTTTATACTATACTTTGGTTTTCAGAACAGCTTACATATGTCAAAAGTATTTATACGCCCAAAAGAAAAGTAGACAATTAACTTGGAAGGTAGCTTATAAGAGAACAACAAAGAGTGAGTCTGAATGCTTTGCTTGATGTTTGTAACTATTGTATCAATTTTGAAGAAGAGGACTTTATAAGTTACTCTTTCCCTGAGATGAATGCTTTTCAAAATCATCACAGCCAATGAACTAGATTCTTACCCTCACCTAATGTCTGTGCCACCCTCCAAGCAGAACCACTGTTCATTGAAACAGTTGGTGAATGACTTCATGGATAGACCATTTTAAAACACACACCATTTCTTAAATGAATGTAAGTTGTTCTCTGTGGGCTGAGAATGAAGACAATCATTCAATTCAAGTAGCTTTCACCATAGCAGGAAATCTGTATCCAAAAATCGTGCCTACAATTCATTCCTTGGTGCAGCAGAACTGTCAACTCTTTGCTTAGCTACTATGGAGGTAAAATCCTTTGGTAATGTGAGGGTCATTGAAGTACAGCCTCATTACAATGAAATCCAATGTCCAAAAATTGTTCTTATTTTGGGCTTGTACCATAGTAAGAGCCAAGATTTTAAGCTCTACTAAAAACAAAACAAAACAAACAAACAAACAAAATACTTATTCTATTAATGTCCATTTAAAAAAATGCTAGTAGTGATTTATTATTTTAAAATATACAATTAATATTCTGGAGTTATATAAAATTTATATTGAGAAAAATGTATGTATTTTCATTATTGCTATAGACAATATCTACATCAGATTGTTCAATTGTTGTTTTATATCAAATAACTTTTATAATACTCATTTTTATTGTTACAATATTTTACAAATTTTAAAGAATATGACAAAAACAAAGGGAAAAAAAGAAAAAAAAAAAAAAACAAAAATAAAGATGGTTTTTAGAAAAAAAAAAAAAACTTCTTGTTGGTGGAAGAGCTCTGTGTGCACCCTGGATAATCCACATCACAGTGATGATGCAAAAGCCCTGGATAGATTTAGCATGGTTATTAAGGTGTTAAAGAAGCTTAATAAGAACATAAAGTTGGTCAAAAAATTTGATGAGAAGGATGATGCCTTTTTGGCTTCTGAGTATCTGATCAAGTAGACCACATATATACCAGGTCCAGGTCTAAACAAACCAGGCAAGTTTCTTTCCTTCTTGATATACAGTGAAAACATGGCAGCCAACATTGATGAGGTAAAATCCATTATCAAGTTCCAGATGAATATGCAGTGTCTGGCTGTTGCCATTGGCCACCTGAAGATGACTGATAATGAGCTAATCTATAACATCCACCAGGCAGCTAATTGCTTGGTGACCTTGCTCAAGAAGATATAGCAATTTTTTGTTTAGTTCTGTACCCCATTTTTAATAGGGTTATTTGGTTCTCTGGAGTCTAACTTCTTGAGTTCTTTGTATACATTGGATATTGGCCCTCTATCAGATATAGGATTGGTAAAGATCTTTTCCCTATTTGTTGGTTGCCATTTTGTCCTATTGACAGTGTCTTTTGCCTTACAGAAGCTTTGCAACTTTATGAGGTCCCATTTATCAATTCTTGATCTTAGAGCATAAGCTATTGGTGTTCTGTTCAGGAAATTTTCCCTTGTGCCTATGTGCTTCAGGTTCTTCCCCACTTTCTTTTCTATTAGTTTCAGTGTATCTAGTTTGATGTGGAGGTCCCTGTTCTACTTGAACTTGAGCTTTGTACAAGGAGATAGGAATGGATCGATTTGCATTTTTCTACATGCTAACCGCCAGTTTGAGCCAGCACCACCTGTTGAAAACACTGTTTTTCCACTTTATGGTTTTAGCTCCTTTGTCAAAGATCAAGTGACCATAGGTGTGTGGGTTCATTTCTGGGTCTTCAATTCTGTTCCATAAATCTACCTGCCTCTCACTGTACCAATACCATGCACAATTGCTCTGTAGTACAGCTTAAGGTCCGGAATGGTGATTACACCAGAGGTTCTTTTTTTTTTGAGAATAGTTTTAGCTATTCTTGGTTTTTTGTTGTTCTAGATGAATTTGCAAATTGCTCTTTCTAAGTCTGTGAAGAATTGAGTTGGAATTTTGATGGTGATTGCATTGAATCTGTAGATTGCCTTCAGTAATATGGCCATTTTTACTATATTAATCCTACCAATCCAAAATGGGGTACAGAGTTAAACAATGAATTCTCAAATGATGAATATTGAATGGCTGAGAACCACCTAAAGAAATGTTCAACATCCTTAGTCATCAGGGAAATGCAAATCAAAACAACCCTGAGATTCCACCTCACACCAATCACATTGGCTAAGATCAAAAACTCAGGTGACAGCAGATGCTGGAGAGGTTGTGAAGAAAGATGAACACTCCTTCATTGCTGGTAGGATTGCAAGCTGGTACAACCACTCTGGAAATCAATTTGGCACTTCCTATGGAAATTGGACATAGTTCTACAGGAGGATCCAGCTATTCCACTCCTGGGCATATACTCAGAAGATTCTCCAACAAGTAATAAGAACGCATGCTCCACCATGTTCATAGCAGCCTTATTTATAATAGTCAGAAACTGGAAAGAACCCAGATGTCCCTCAACAGAGGAATGGATACAGAAAATGTGGTACATTTACACAATGGAGTACTACTCAGCTATTAAAAACAATGAATTTATGAAGTTCTTAGGGAAATGGATAGATCTGGAGAATATGATCCTGAGTGAGGTAACCCAATCACAAAAGAACACACATAGTATGCACTGTCTGATAAGTGGTTATTAGCCCAAAAGTTCAGAATACAGGAAGAACAAGCCACAAACCACAAGAAACTCAAGAAGAAGGAAGACCAGAATGTGGATATTTCATTCCTTCTTAAAAGGGGGGAACAAAATACCCATCGAAGGATTTGCAGAGACTAACTATGGAGCAGAGACTGAGGGAAGGACAAGCCAGCCTGATATAGCTGTCTCCTGAGAGGCTCTGACAGTACCTGACTAATACAGAAGTAGAAGCTCACAGCCATCCACTGAAGTGAGTACAGGGTCCTCAATGAATGAGTTAGAGAAAGGACTGAAGGAGCAGAAGGGTTTGCAGCCCCTTAGGATGAACAACAATTTGAACTAACTAGTACCCTCAGAGCTCCCAGGGACTCAACCACCAACCAAAGAGTATACATTGTGGGACTGATTGCTCTGGCAGCATGTGTGTTCTAGAGGATTGCAAATTTGATCATCAATGGGAGGAGAGGCCCTTGTCCCTGTGAAGGTTCTGTGCCCCAGTGTAGGGGAATGCCAGGGCCAATAAGTGGGAGAGGTTGGAGTGGCAGGGGGAGGGGGAGGCAACAGGGGTTTGTTCTTGTTTTTTTGGTTTTTCTTTTGTTTGTTTTTGTTTTGTTTTGTTTTGTTTTGTTTTGGAGGGGAAACTGGGAAAGGAGAAATCACATGACATGTAAATAAAGAAAATATCTAATAAAAAAAGAAAGAAAGAAAAAAAAGACCATTCTTAGTTCCTAGTGATCTGATAGAGTGAAAGAGTGCGTGGGATTATTTCAACCATCTTGTATCTGCTGAGGCCTGTTTTGTGGCCAATTATATGGTCAATTTTGGAGAAGGCACCATGAGGTGCTGAGAAGAAGGTATATTCTTTTGTTTTAGGATGAAATGTTCAATAATTTTTTTGTTCGATCGATTTGGTCCATAACTTCTGTTAGCTTAATTGTGTCTCTGTTTAGTTTCTGTTTCTATGATCTGTCCATTGCTGAGAGTGGTGTGTTAAAGTCTCCCACTATTATTGTGTGGGTTGTGATATGTGCTTTGAGCTTTAGTAAAGCTTCAGGAATGAATGTGGGTGCCCTTGCATTTGGAGCATAGATTTTCAGAATTGAGAGTTCATCTTGATAGATTTTTCCTTTGACCAATATGAAGTGTCCTTCCTTATCCTTTTTGATAACTTTTAGTTGAAAGTCTATTTTATTTGATATTAGAATGGCAACTCCAGCTGGTTTGTTGTGAACATTTGCTTGGGAAATTGTATTCCTGTATACCACAAAACGTTGGGTCCTGTTTACGTATCCAGTCTGTTAGTCTATGTCTTTTTATTGTGGCATTGAGTCCATTGATGTTAAGAGGTATTAAGGAAAAGTAGTTGCTATTCCATGTTACTTTTGTTGTTAGAGGTGGAATAATGTTTGTGTGGCTTTCATCTTTTGGGTAGGTTGAAATATTACTTGCTCACTTTTTCTAGGGTGTAGTTTCCCTCCTTGAATTGGTATTTTCCATTTATTATCCTTTGTAGGGCTGGATTTGTGGAAAGATAATGTATAAATTTCATTCTGTCATGGAATATCTTGGTTTTTTCATCTATGGTAATTGAGAATTTTGCTAGATATAGTAGCCTGGGCTGTCATTTGTGTTGTCTTAGGGTCTGTATGACATCTGCCCAAGATCTAGTTTTCATAGTCTCTGGTGAGAAGTCTGGTGTAATTCTGATAGGTCTGCCTTTATATGTTACTTGACCTTTTTTACTTACTGCTTTTAATATTCTTTCTTTATTTAGTGCATTTGATGTTTTGATCATTATGTGATGGGAGGAATTTCTTTTCTGGTACAGTCTATTTGGAGTTCTGTAGGCTTCTTGTACGTTCATAGGCATCTCTTTCTTTAGGTTAGGGAAGTTTTCTTCTATAATTTTGTTGAAGATATTTACTGGCCCTTTAAGTTGGGAATCTTCACTCTCTTCTATACCTTTTATCCTTAGGTTTCGTCTTCTCATTGTGTCCTGGATTTCCTCCAGGTTTTGGGTTAGGAGCTTTTTGCTTTTTGCATTTTCTTTGACTGTTGTGTCAATGTTTTCTACGGTATCTTCTACACCCTGAGATTCTCTCTTCTATCTCTTGTATTCTCTTTCCTAGGTTTTCTATCTCCAGAGTTGTCTCCCTTTGTGATTTCTTTATTGTTTCTATTTTTATTTTCAGATCTTGAATGGTTTTGTTCATTTCCTTCACCTGTTTGATTGTGCATTCCTGTAACTCTTTAAGGGATGTTTGTGTTTCTTCTGTAAGGGCCTCTACCTGTTTACCTATGTTCTCTTGTATTTCTTTAAGGGACTTACTTATGTCTTTCTTAAAGTCCTCTATCATCATCATGAAAAATTACTTTAGATCTGAGTTTGATTTCTGGTGTAATGGTGTGTCCAGGACTTGCTATGGTGGGAGAGATTGGGTTCTGATGAATCTTAGTAGTCTTGGTTTCTGTTGCTTCTCTTCTTATACTTGCCTCCTGCCATCTGATTATCTCTAGTGTTTCCTGCCCTTGTTATATTTACAGGAGGCTGTCCTTCCTGTAATCGTGCTTGAGTCAGAACTCCTTAGAGTCCAGCTGTCTCTGTGATCCTGTGATTCTGATATCCTGTGATCTTGAGAATCTGGTTTTGTCAGAGTTCCTGGGAATCAAGCTGCCTCTGAGACTCAGAGATCCTGGTGTGACCAAGCTCCTGGGCTCCTGGGCTCCTGGGCTCCTGGGCTCCTGTGATCCTGGATGTGGTAGAGAGCCTGGGAGTGGAGTCTCCTCTGGAGGCTGTGGGACTGGATGCTGAGTTTGTGCCCAAGGTAAACCAGGGAAGACAGGAAGAAACCCAAGCCACTGGTTGGGCAGGCTTCCTGTGCCCTTGGATCCTGCTGGTCCAGGTACTCCAGGTGGTGTTGGAACAGATGTTGTGTTCTACTCACCCCTGATCCTAAGACCTTATGCATGCTAGTGCATCTGGGAGTGAAGCCTCCTCTGGGGTCTGTGGGACTGGCCACAGAGTTTGCACCCAAAGTAAACCAGTGCAGACCAGAAGGAAATATCTCAATATTTTAAATAAAGATAGTGCAATACTCAGCTTAATCTGGCAAACAAAAAGTAGAATCAATAGAAACATTTAGATGCTGTTTTAAGACTTTTTGTTTATTTTGGTTATGATAGTAGATGTAGGGCCATTAAATAACTACAGGGTAACATTAGTTATTATCATCAAATATTTATTCTGAATATTGTTCATGATTAACAATATAGTAAATATTTCACATGCTCTACCTCAAAAAGCCTTCAGATAACTCTGATCATGATACTAAAATCAAGAAAATATAATACTTTAAATGAATTTTAGTAGTTATTGAAGGTGTGGAATGGTCGACAGTAAAATTATTGTTTTTTGAGACATGAAAAAATAAGAGCATGTGCTATATATCATGAAAGAAACATGGAAATGTATGGCATATTTGACTCTTAGAACTGCAACAGGAAAATTAAGAGTTAATCATCTAGAGTGATAGGAATAAATCCTGTTTATAATTAGAAGAAAAATTGTTGAAGAATGTATTTAAAATATAACACAAGGGGGGCTGAAGAGGTTGCTTCAGCAACGTGTTATACTTGCAGAGGATCTACATACAGACATACAGGTAAAATACCCATACACATTAAATAAACTGTGTGGTGTGCATGTGTGTGTGTCTGTGGTGTGCATGTGTGTGTGTGTGTGTGTGTGTGTGTATGTGTGTGGTGTGCATGTGTGTGTGTGTGTGTGTGGTGTGTGTGTGTGTATGTGTGGTGTGTGTGTGTGTGTGTTCATATAACTTCTTCTAAAATCTTCCAGTGGCTGTCCAATACTACAGAACAGCACCTTGCAAAGCTTTGCACAATGTCACCTTCCTCTTCATTTCAGATCTCTTTTCCCAACACCTTGTTTTTTACATGGAGAAGTTCACCTGCATTGGCTTCCTTGTATTTTTTCAGTGGTACAGATAGGGTTATTCAGTTATTTTTCATCTACCATTTCCCTCTTCTAGAACGTTATTCCAAGTATCATTTGTATGATTCTTTAATTTATCTGACCTCTTCTTATGGAGAGTATCACATATATTTTCTTTCTTGAAACCAGCTTGCTTAATTACCTTCTTCACATTTCACCCAGTGATGTGCTTCACTCTTCTCCAATTATGTATGCACATTTGGTTAGGTGCTTATGCAGTGTCTCACACATATGTTTCAGAAATCATTGCACTATCCCTATCACCTGCACTCATCCTAAGCATGCAGTCAACAGTAAGTATCTTTGGGTGAGTACAGAGATGAATGCTCATAAAGGAACCAATAGACAAGCAATCCTTTTGTCATTGATGAGAATTTCTTCACAGTAGTATCCCAGCTCTGTCCCATGCAGAGCCACATATTTCGATCTTGAAAATGGCTGGAAGCTTCCCTATGATCCACATATTACTTTACTCTAGTTCATTACCTCATCATTCACTACTTTACATTTCTATTTTCCTTCATGCAAATAAGATGGCTTTAACTATTTTTAAAATCTTGCCAGTTGTTAACATATGGAATTATTCACATTAAAGGTAGTCATGTGTTGGATGAGGTTTTTGTTACACTACTTAAACTTAATAATTGAGCATCTACTTTTCCTCCATATAAGAGCTTTTCAAAACCAATCTCCTACTGCTATTGGAACAACTTAATACACTGAACAATAAAGAATTTTACATTGATTAACATTTAACATTGACAACTTACATTAATTTCTGAGGTATAAATGAAAAGCAAAATATAAAACAAAAGTAAATACAGAAGAGAGGTAGAAGAAAAGAAATTTATAGCTTTGATAATGCTCCTCTGTTATACAGTAGAGGATATCTGCTGTAGAGAGATTCGAAGCATGCCTGTGCTTCCACCCCTCTTGGATGAAGCCCACAGAAATTACTTGGCTTTTACTACAGTTTTCTATTCAGGAAATGTTTTCAAGCTAAATAACTTGAAAGTAATGTTATGCTGCAGATATGAGATATCCTATAAATTTGAATCTTTTCAAGAGTGTCCAAGCTGTTGACACTGCAGGGCAATGTTGTCATATACAAAGCTCATGCTCAAAAGCCTCATAATTGATTTTAAGATATTAACAAAACAATTATGCTTTAAATAAGCTTGCTATTTTGAATTAAGCTTCACTCAAAATACTTGGAAATGCACATGAGTATAGGTCATACCTGTATAGACATGCTCATTAGGTTTTACTCAGAAGAGAATTTCATTCATGTTTTCCATTTATTAAAAAGTTTCTATATATTAAGAATTTGGTAGGACTGAAGAGATCGCCCAGTAGTAAAGAGTCCATACTGCTCTTCCAAAGGACCTGAGTTCGGTCCCAAAGACCCACATTGGGTGACTTACAACTGCCTTTAATTTGAGCTTGACTGCTCTCCAGTGTCATCCACACATTGTGTATATACACAGAAGTACAGACACACACACACACACGCACACACACACACACACACACACACACATATTTGATTTTTAAATTTTGCTTTTATTTATTCACTTTACATCCTGATTACTGCCCCACTTCCTAACTACCTACTCCCACAATTCTTCCCCTCCTCCATTCCTCCTCCTAGCTTTCAAGAGGGTGTAGGACACCCCTGGGTGTCCCTCCACCCCCTGGCACATCAAATCTCTGTGAGGCTAGGTGCATCCCCTCCAATATGCAAAATTTATAAAGAATTTGAGAAGTTAAACAACAACAATAACCCAAATAACTCAATTAAAAATGGGGTACAGATATGAACAGAGAATTCTCAACAGACGAATCCCAAATGGCAGAGAATCACTTAAATAAATGTTCAAAGTCATTAGTCATCAAGGAAATGAAAATCAAAATGACCCCAAGAGTCAACCTTACAGCAATCAGAAGGTCAAAAACTCAAGCTACAGCACATGCTGGGGAATATGAGCAAGAGGAACATTCCTTCATAGCTGGTGGGATTGCAAACCCAAACTGGTACAGTCACTCTGGAGATCAATCTGCCAGCTCCTCTGAAAATTGGATATACTTCTACCTGAAGACCCACCTATACCACTATTGGGCATATACCTAATAGAAGCTCCACAATATCACAAGGTCACATACTCCACTATGTTCATAGCAGCCTTATTCATAATAGCCAGAAACTGAAAGCAACCCTGATGGCCCTCAACTAAATATGAAAGAATGTGATACATTTACATAATGAAATACTATTCAGATATTAAAAAGAAGAATATCATGAATCTTCCAGGCAAATGCATGGAACTAGAAAATAACATTCTGAGTGAGGTAACTCAGACCCAAAAAGTACATGCATGGTATGTACTCACTGATAAGTGGATATTAGCCTAAATGTACAGAATACCCATGATATAACCCACAGACCCTAAGAAGTTAAACAAGAAGGAATGCCTAAATAGAAAGGATTCGATCCCACTTAGAAAGGGAGAACAAAGTAATCATGAGAGGCAGAGGGAAAAAGGGACTTGGATGAGAGAAGGGACATGAAGGGGAAAGGGGGAGGCAAGATTAGTTATGCACAGAGACAAGAGAGAGGCCCAGAGGGTTAGGAGAGTGAATAGAAATATGCAGCTGCTGGGATTGGGCAGTGGGGTAACCTCTAGAAAGTCCCAAAGTCCTGGGATAGGGGAGGCTCCCAGGACTCAATGGGGATGAACTTACCCAAAATGTTTAATAGTGGGGATATGAAGAGACCCCCTCCAGTAGTTAGATAGGGTCCCCAGTGGAAGGATGAGGGCACTAACTCACCTTCAAAAATTGTCAATCGAAAATTATTCCTGTCTAAAAGAAACCCAGAGACAAAAAGGGAGCAGAATCAAATTTGAGTGATTGGTCCAACTTGGGATCTATCCCATGGGTGGGCACCAAACCTTGAAACTATTACTGATGCTATGTTGTGCTTACAGATGGAGGCCTAGCATGGCTGTCCCCTGAGAGGCTCTACCAGCACCTGACTCAGACAGATGCAAATACAGCTAAGCATTGGACTAAGGTTAGGGATTCCTGTGGAAGAGTTAGAAGAACTGAAGGAACTGAAGGGGATGGCAACCTCAATAGGAAGACCAATAGTGTCAAATAATCTGGAACTCTGGGAGCTCCCAGAGACGAATCCACCAACCAAACAGCATACATGGACTGACCCAAGGCCCCTGGCACATGTATAGCAGAGAACTGCCTTTTATGGCCTCAGTGGGAGAGGGTTGTAGAATCCTGTAGAGACTTCATATCCCAGGGAGAGGGAATGCCCAGGAGAAGGAGGGCATCTTCTCATAGGTGAAGCAGTGGAGTATGGGGGAAGGAACTCTTTGAAGGGGAACCTGGAGGGGAGCAACATTTGGGATAAATAAACAAAATAATAATAATAATGATAATAATAATAATGAAATAATAATAATAATAATAAATATCTAAAGAGAAAAAAAGGAATTTGCTTAAATTTACTATCTGACCACACAACAAAAACACAATTGGATTTTTCACAAAGCAAATCTCTTCACATGTCACAGCTACATGTAATAGCTTCCATGGCTTAAAACAAAATTAATTTGTTTTTTATTTCAAGTAGCTAGGAGTGCAAAGTCAGTGTATACCCAAATTTTTGCTAATGGTAGTGTTTCTGGCTGTGAAGCAACTTTCATCTCTTTGTATGTCATATTCACTTATGTATATACACACAGAAAAAAATGATCCATTTTATTGTGAGTTAAGTCTATGACACATTTGGCCTTAATTACTCTCTTTCTTCTAAATACAGTAGAAGTGGGAGTTAGAGATTCACCTTATTCATTGTAGGTGGATAAAGTTCAGTGTATAGCACTCTCAAAATTAAAGTCAATTGTGTGAAGTTAGAAGGAGCTTGACTTGATTTGTATTTTCCTTCTATTCTTTTCATGCTGTATTTATTTATACAAAACACCAAGGTGTAGAAATCCACCTTTGTTCTCTTCTGTCATTTTGAATTTTAACATTTTATATTTGTGATTGTATTGAAGCTCTGTAGAACAAATGAGGTGTTTCAGACTATTATCCTAAGACCAACCATTTCAAAGCTCCTTAAAAGTAAACTCCTATATCCTACCCCAAGTACGAACAACATCTCTAAATGCAAAATACTGTTCCTGACTTCTAAAGTATCATACCAAAGAATAAATATGAGAACCATTGACTAGATGGCAACTGTAGGCATAATCAAAATAGAAAAGCAACTTGCACACTAAAGCAGAATTAGCTTTTTGCATAATGACAAGCATTTTAATAACTCGGTGAAAACATCTTGGAGACAGACATTATTTTACCCTCAAACTATACCCTCTGAAAGAGTGTGTTCCTTACATCATTGCTTTTTATGAAAGAGTGGTATTATGGATAGTGGGAAATTAAGCCCATTAACCATGAATGTGCTCAGTGCTTCAGAACCACACCTGCCTCACTCTCTCATCTAACAAATGTGAATACATAAATGCCTATCAAACAAACCAGATGTTCTGTAACAGAAACTTCCAAAGAATTATGAGGAGTCATGAACACCTGTTCTCAATGCTTTGATATCAAAGCTTCAAGATCCAAATTGTGTTGAGTAAAAGTTTAGCTTTAAAGCCTTTTAAGGATGTGTTTGTTAAAAGATGCCTTCTTGTCTCCATTAAGCTTGCACATGACAAAGAAAACAGCAAAATGATACAAACCCAAAATGAAAGACTTTTCAACACAGTCATCTTCAGTAAACTAACTTCTTGGAGTTAGTAACTATCCATCATTTGCTTTTCCCACTTGTCAAAAATCTACTTATTAGAAGCACCTAGAAATGTATAGAAAATGAATAAATTTCAGTAGCTAGATATAAGATAATGAAACATAAGTGTTGTGGAATACATATAGAATTCATGAAATCATGACACTACTGATTTGGATATCAACCATTAATGCCAAGATAGGCCATGTTTATATAGATAGGGAGAAAAAAATCAAGTACTTTTGTGTTACCATCATAATGATATGTGTTAATTAACAAAGATGATACTTTCAGGAAAAAAATATAACTTCTTATACATTCATGTATGTAATTTTCTTTTGACCCCGATGTATCCATATAACTTTGTGAAGAACTACCTAGAAAATGAATGTGGGTTTGGGATAGTGAGAAAAGAATGTGAAAAGTAAGGAAAGGCTTGATATTTAAAAAAAAATCATAGACTTTGTAGGCTCAAAAATAAGGCAACTTTCAAAGAAAATAAATTTTCTATGTTTTCATTCTTATTTAATATATAGAAGCCCTAATAAATTAGTTTGGGGTAAGAAAATGCTGGACACAAGAGATGGTAGATAAAAGGACATCCTATATCCTTGAGCTTTGGGAGGCTTTGTGAAGAGGAAGCTGACAGACACTGGGTGATGAATGTCGGAGATACAGAGTGTCAAGCACTTTCTCCAACTGTCACTGTTCTGGGTAAGGAGTTGAAGATGATTTGAGGACAGAGAAATATTTTTTTTTCCTGCAAGTATCCAGAAACACAGCCCTGTTCTTACTAGTTAAGGATAAAAACTTAATATATTATTTGGAGTTCAGTATGCTTTTCCTTCAAAATCTCTTTCGTTCTGCTTTGTTTTTATGTATAAAACATGACGTAGTGTAACCCATATACATTTAGACACCAATCAATATGAAGTGTTAAACAAAACAAGTAATAAAACTGATGGGAATCCCAAGGGTACGTTTTTATAACCAGCCTTTTCAGTCTAACTTCTCAGACCAATACATCCTCTGAAAAGACTCTGCTACATCTACTTTTACGTTGTTTTCTTGTTGAAATTGTGTGAGATCATAGAAACAGTATGAAATTTAAATGCAATCAATTGAACAAAACTGGCTTTCTATTGTATGCAACTACTTTTTAATCAGTTACAGAGATTAAAAAATAACCCAATCATTCATTTTCTTTATAGTAAAAAGACAATATTATGTTTGCCTAACTAATATGCAAGTAAAGGTAATGTATGCCGAGAGCCTGATAATGAGACACAGTCAATAAACAGAAAGTTTCCATGACTATTGCAGCAGGCTTTACTTACTAGTGCTTCATTTCATATAATTCCACAGACAAAGGATCCTGACAGTATAGTTTTAAAAGCCCTGTGCTTAGGAAGCAAAAATATTGCATGCCATGTGTGGTGGCTTGAATAATAGCACCTGTAGGCTCATATAACTGTATCTGCATGCTTAGTCATTCAGAGAGTAGAACTCTTCAAAAGGCTTAGAAGGATTAAGAGGTATGGCCTTGTTGGAGTAGGTGTGGTCTTGTTAGAGGCAGTTTTTTTCAAAAGTCCCCAGGTATTCTCTCTGTCTCTCTGTGTCTCTCTGTGTCTCTCTGTCTCTCTCTCTCTCTGTCTCTCTGCCTGTCTTTCTGTCTCTGTCTCTGTCTTTCTTTCTCTCTCTCTCTCTCTCATTGCCTACAGATCAGACAGGATGTAGCTCTTGATGACTTCTCAAGCACCTCACCAGAATGTCACCATGCTCTTCATGATTATGATAACAGAGCAATCCTCTGAAACAATAGGCAAGCACCTAATTAAATATTTTCTTTCATAAAAGTTACCTTGGCTATGGTGTTTCTTCATAGCAATAGAACAAAGACTAAGACCGATAGCCTTATTAAAGTCATAGAGAAAGAAAACATTTAGAAAGCCCACTTATTATGAAGGCAAATTCTCTTGTTTTATGGCACTGCCATTGACAATATGTTATTAAATAATAATAAAGTTGGACTGTCTCCCATCAAAAGTTGGCTTTTAAAGATAATATTTTGTAATAAAAAGAACTTCCATAAGATGATAACTCCTTTATTGTAAGACTTCATTCTGTGAATGTAATGATATACAAACGGATTAAACCAGCTGAGTGCTTCCTCACACTGATGAATAGAAAGGGCCTTCATTATTAAACAGCTCTTCAGTATAACTCACTTTAATTTTGAAAGATTCTTTCCTCCATATGATATTAATTTAATGCTGATAAGTAATAATATTGTCACCTGAGTTAATGAATCAGTGTCTGATTTAATTTTTAAAAGATTTAAAGCTTGTAAAGCAGATATTCTATGTTCTTTCACAGAATCCTGATTCTTATTATAGAGATTTACTAGATTCTAACATTAGATAAGCTTCTAAGTGTCTACTTTTTGCTAATTCTAATCATTAAAGGTCCTAGAGGGATAGGTTTCAGTAAGTGAATTAATTCACTGACTTTCTTATTTAATTATTGGAGCTGTAGCACATAGGTAACATTGATCTAGTAAAATAACACAACTCGATGAAAAAAGCTAATTAATGATAGCTGCATTTCTCCAAATAATTACCCAGAAAATTAGTGATAACTATTGAGTTATTATTTCAAATCCTGACCATAATTATACAAGTTCAGTGTTGTTTTTGACATACTTTATTTTAAAAAGTAGGCTTAGAAAAACTAGCAGCCAAATGAAATTTTACCTCAGATTTTCTGCCTTACAGAGTCTGGAGCAAGCCAATAAGCAGTGACCTTCCATGACCTATGCATCAGTTCTTGCCTACAAACTCCTGCCTTGAGTTCCTGCCCTGACTTCCTTTGATGATGGACTGTGAAACAGAATTGGAAGTTAAACTAAACCCTTTCTTCCCCGAGTTACTTTTTCTTTTATGATAATTTTCACAGCAGTACAAAACCTAAGTTGGTTCCAATTATGGGATATTGCTGAGAGAGTTGCAACCACATTGTTTTGAAGAAAATTGTGGAGGTGTTTGCAACTTTTACTGAAAAAAAAAAAAAAAGCTATTGAGTAATCAGAGCTTAATGGGCTTTGCTGTGGGAGTTGCAAGGATAGAAATGCCGAAAGAGATGCAGATGATGGAGGCCTGCCTTAGAAAGTTTCAGAGGAAAGCAGAGACTATCAGAGTCATTTATGTGACATTTTAAATTCAGAACCTGCAGTTGTGGTCAGTTAGAGCTGATGATTTAGTAGTAATTAACAAGAGACCAGAAACACTAAGGTGAGACCTTTGCTTTGCAAGGATGATAGATGCTGGTCAGGGGGAGCTGAAAAATCCATGATTAAAAAGAGACCATAGTGGCCAGGGTGAAATCTGGGAAGTGTTTCCACAGCATAAGCACAAAGAAGCTGCAGTCCAGGGAGGCTCAAGGTCAAACTCGTTAGTGTGCAAGAATTTCCCAGGTAGTACTGGCATTGAAAATATGAAAAGATCATAAAGAGAAATTGAAGCTTGGCACTTATCAGGGTCAAAGTCCCTGCAGAGAGACCAAGGGGGTACTGATAAAGACAGACCAGCTGCAGTAAGAGACATTTTGGAGATTCCAGCAGCATGGAATGATAACCAAGGGCAGCAAGCAGAGTGCATTAAAGCCTGCCTGAGCCTGTTAGACAAGTTGCAGGTACTGGGATACTGAGCAAATGAACCCCTTTGGAATCTAGAGAATCCTGAGTGACTTTCACGCTTCAAGAACTGAAGTTTTTACCCCTGAATTTTTGTTTTGACTTGATTTGATTGTGACTATGCACTGATTTATTTCTCTTACCAAGTAAGAAAACATGTATTTCATTTTCATTTTCTAGGCACCTACAAGAAAGAAAGAAACTTTAGAGTTTTAAAAGACATGAATTTTAGAGACTCTTGGATATTTTAAAGAGACCAAAATTATCAAGTGTTTGAAGTTTAAAAGGCTGTGGGACTTTATAAGATGGAATTTTTTATATTGTCATATTGATATTAATATGAGATCTTGTGGATAAGCAAGAAAGGGAAGATTAGGGTTTAACAGTAACGTGTTTGTGTGTCAAGTTGACATGGGCACAATTGTGCTGGCTGCTTTGTGATGTCAACTTGACATAGGCTGGTATGATTGTGTTTAATTGCCAGACAAAGCAAATCTAAAGATATTTTTAAACTAGTGTAAATAGAATTAATTTGTTTCCCTTTCCTTAGCTATACATTTGTTTCCGTGGGAAACATATGATGCTATTTGAGTATCTAGTTACTTTCTTATTTCACCTATTCAATAGATCTGGAAGCGTCCTTAAAATTATGATTAATTTCCTCCTTTGGTTGATAAGAACACTGGCATAGTTTTATTAAGGTATGTTGAATTCCCCTTATCCTGTTTATAGTAAATAAATAATAGAGCTAAGACTGTAACTCAGGCTTCTGGCTAAGTTCCATATGCTTTCTACCTCTTAGATGACTTAGAAATAAAAAAGTAAGAGATCTTCCATATATATATATATTTTCCCGTGTTACTTCCATTAAAGTTCCTTCTATTTGCATATTCAGTAAGATTATATTAAAGAAACCCCGCCTAATAGTGATTTAAAGATCTTATCTTGCCACAGTACTCTTACTTTAATTTGAATTTATAATTTTAGATAAGATATATTAAACGGCCAAAATTTGAGCATTCCATAGAAAATATATCGATACTCACCACAAAAAAAAATAGTGAAAAACAATGGCTATCAATTTTTCTCTGTAGATTCAAACTGAATAAATTGTTATAATATTAAACCTAAACTCTTTAAATTTCCTTGTTACAGTTTAGGCTACAATTTTGAAAATAGAATACAGCTTAGGTTTATAATTTTCTATATAATATTTTACAAATACACCAGTTTATAACTAGTCTATTAAACACATTTTTTGTACTCTCAAATTTTTAAAACATAGTTTATTAATTAGTATAAAAAGGCAAGTTTGAATATCTTGAATATTGTTTGCATTTGAGACATTCTACAAGTACACCAGAATGGAATATGAACATTTTAAAGTATTTCTGCTAAGTAAAAGTGCTAGTTTTCCAACATTCTCAACAATAGATAGAGTCATATGACTTATTTTCAAATAATTGTTGATATGTCGCTGTTTTACTGTTTTAGCTTTAGTACATCTGATTCTTGTTAAAACTAAACATTTTTTTTACAATGATAGTTTACAGTAAAACTTAGTTTCTCATTTTGTTAACCATTCTTCCTATCCTTTTGGTATTTTCCCAAAGCTCCTGGGTTTGCTCTGTGAGAACCCTTTCTTTCCCCTTCTTCCCTTTCATATTTGTCAACCAAGCATTGGAGAAATCACCCTTGGTTGCTGGTGGTAAGCTACCTCCTCTGATTTCTAGCTATATATGGTTAGAGGATCAGAGATTTAGTGTACATTTTGTGCAACTTCAGTCTCTGGTCACACACTTGCCTACACAGTGTGCTCAAGATGTTATCTTTCCGTGTACTTAGTTGCAATTTGAAAGACAAACCACTGGAATCTTTACTAGATTTGCATCTCTTTCAAGTGTCTGACTTTTCATACTCAGAGCACTATGTTCAGATGACAGACCATATCCGTAATCTTTCTAAGTACATATGTTTAAGGTGTCATCTTACTTCTTTGAGAGATGATTATTTTTTAATTTTAAAAAAAAAAAAAGACATGATGGCCATATCTTTCCTTTTACCTTCACACTGATGCTTTTCTTGGTACTTGATCTAATATTTCTTAAGGATATATTTTACCAGACATATTTGTATTGTGTGCAAAATTCCTTTTCTTCTCTAGTGAAATTTCCTGGGTTGCTGTATTCTCTCTACAAATTGTTTAGAATCCAGAATTATTTGTATAGTATTTTTTGTAGAGCTTGTCGAGCACATGTAGTATTAACAAGCCTACATACTCTTAGAATAAGTCTTTTTTAAAAAAAATTCTTTCAGTGGGAGAGGGTGGGGTGGCAGGCATGGGGAGGGGGGAGGCAAAAGAGTTTTGTTCTTGTTGTTTTTGTTTGTTTGTTTGTTTGTTTGTTTGTTTTTTGGAGGGGAACCTGGGAAAGGAGAAATTTACATGTAAATAAAGAAAATATCTAAAAAAAAATCTCTTACAGTTCTAAAACCTTAATAGGTATACTTAATTCTTTTCAGACAACTAAAATTGCAGCATCCATTTAGTGACCAGTATATAGCACGCGTCATTCTTTTCCAGCTTACTGTAATAACATATTATTCCAGTTCTGAGACATGTTTGAGGTTTTAAATCAGGCAGCGTTCCACTTATATAAAACCCATGTCAAAACTGTGATGCAAACAAAGTTCTTGTAGAATAATTCAAATTAAGTCAATAATTTTAGAGTCTCATATATTTTCAAAATAACAACACTTGTAAATAACCTGTATTAAAAAAAAGAAGAAAAGCAACAACTTATTTGTAAATTGATGAAATTAAAACACCACATTACAGAAGTAATGTGTTGCAGAGAACATAGTGTTGGTAAGCAATTGTAATTCACGTGGACTCCAAGTGTGAAGGTGATGTTGAAGGAGCATTTGGGGGAAACTGTGGTAGCTTCTTGAGAAGTATAGGAAATATTTATCATAAGACCCAGAAGTTACACTCCAAAAATCACCCCAGAAGAAGAATAATGAACCTGACTTTATTGCAAATACTATTAGCAAATGAGGATCCTGATTGCCTCATTGCTACGGTGGAGCCTTATTTAGAGAAGCCTGGATAATCAAAGCATGCTGATGGCTTGGTTTTGAGGATGAATCATTCATCTCTGTATGTATTGAAACATACCAGAAAATACATTTATTTCTATAGAGAATTTTAATCTTGAGGTTACCAATCTTATCTATATTTTCACCACTTGTCAAAGCATTTAAGCCTATGCATAACTATTGATACTAAACTGCTGTTATATTATTTTAAAGAGAATTAATGTACAATTTGGAGACTCAAGAGAGATAAATAACATTAATAAAAATATTTCTTGAAATTTACAATGCAAAATTTTGTAATTAATGCAACCACAAAGGATATATGTTCAATAGAAATAATATCTTATTTCTATAGAGCTTTAAATTTTTAAAACTTCAGTGTGATTTTAGATGTCATTAATTATATATCCTTGAAGTGTCAAATTGTCAAACTATATTCTTTTTTTCTTTTTTTTAATTTTTTTTTTTGATTTTTCAAGACAGGGTTTCTCTGTGTAGCCTTGGCTGTCCTGGAACTCACTCTGTAGACCAGGCTATCCTTGAACTCAGAAATCCACCTGCCTCTGCCTCCCAAAGTGCTGGGATTAAAGGCATGCGCCACCACCACCTGGCAAAACTATATTCTTAAATGTTTGCAATTTTAGTATGCCTTACTAATCATCTTTGAATATGTGATATCTAAGCCATAAAATTTCTGTCACTTTTGCCAATAAAATATTTATGCTTTGATTGGAAATGTTTCATTAAGGTACCTGAAAACAGATCTACTTAAAATTTCCTTTATTTTATTCCTATAATAGTATTCATTAATGTTTAAAACTTTTAATTTTTTTGGTGCAAAGCTCTCTCATTTTACTAAAATAGTTTATTGCAAATTTTAGTTATGAATTTGTAAAAGGAAAATAGTCTAAATTTAACTGCTAAAATATTCCATATTTTTAGAATCTTAGGAAGTAACATAATGACTAATGATTTTCAGCATTTACCTCTTGTTTCAATATATATTGATCCCTACTGATATTATTTCTGAATTATAAAGTATGAGAAATGAATCCTTATGCTTTTATGTTTTTCTAACTAATATTGAATTTTTAACCACTGCTAGTAACAAGAAGGAATAATTTTCTATTTTTAGATATATGATTAACTCAGTTAAAATGTATTTTACAATTTATAAAGTTATAAAATACAGGTTGTGAAATAAGCCATTGAAAGCAGTATCATGTTTGAGGTGGAAAGGAAAGAAAACATGATCTGATGAGGAAGTGTAAGCTAAGTAAATCTTTTCCACCCCAACTTGCTTTGGATTTAGATGTATGGTGGTTTGAATATGCTTGACTAGGGAAATTTTCCCTATTAGGAAATGTGGTCCTAGTGGAGGATGTGTAGCCTTGTTAGAGGAAGTGTATCATTGTGAAGAGGGACTTTGTAGTTAGCCCTACATCTGGCCAGTGTGATCCAGAGGTTCTTCCTGGCTGCTTGCAGAGGACAGTCTTCTCCTCGCTGCCTTTGCAGGAAGATGGAGAACTCGTGGCTCTTCCAGTACCATATCTGCTTGGATGCTGCCATAATTTACACCATGATGATAATGGACTGAACCTCTGGAATTGTAATCCATACCCAATTAAATATTTTCCAGGGGAAGGTATGTTTCTTTTGTCAGAGTATTTTATCAATGGAAAGAAAAGGCAAGAAGTGATGCCTTTGGTATGATAAGCCTGCTGTTTAGTGGCTGGAATGTAGGAGAGGTCTGTACTTTGGACTAGACAGGCCATAGCACTCTGGAAGCAAAGCTTAATGGCTTATTCTGAAAGAAATATGTAACATAAGAATACTGAGAAAAAAATATATAATGAAGTCTGCAATAAAAGTAACTTTACCAGGATTTGGGGTAGGGGCCATATCATTTAATATTTTGATCAAGATTCTGACTTCATTCTGGTTGTGCTGTAAGAACTTGAGTGAAGTTTAATGTAAAAGGTAGTACACTAGTTTGCTTGGCAGAGGCACTATTCGGATGGAAGAGCTTCCAACTGGTGCTGAGAAATCAACTCTAAGTATTTAAGAGAGCAATGCCACTGAATGTAGCATCCTGGGTGGTTCTAATCAGAAAGGTATCCAGAGGGTTCATGTTTTGAAGATCATGCACGTGAAAGAAGAAAGCCTGAAATAAGGGTTTCTTTGCTGTTTAAAGGAAACTGCCTTGTAAGACTCTTCAAGGGGAAGCATACATAAGCTGATACAGTTGTCTTTCAAGGAGGCTGGGCCACATCTCCAGTCAACAGCAGAACTAGGCACCACTACTCTCTTGGTACTAGCTTGGCAGTCATAGAAAATAAAATGTAGTTGGGATCATGGAGTCTTGCTCTGTGGCTTCAGAGTCCCTCACAGACTGGGGTAATGTCATGGTTCCTGGAAGGAGGTCACCAGATATCATGGTGGCAAACTATAAAGATGAAGCTCAAGTTGCAGTAGAGACTCTGGGATATTGGAGATGCCAGAACCAAAAGATGCCAATCAATAAAAACTGCAGAGATGGAGCAGAACAAGGCCCAGAATGGTATTTAGTATGCTCTCAGTTACTGTGATGTAAGAGGGAGGTTAATTTATTATCAGTGAAGACAGTGTTTTCATTTCCTATGTTTTCCTTTTTAGTTCCAACAGCCATTTATGCCTCTCACTGCTCTCATGGCAGAGTTGTCTAATGATAGTTTTCTTTTTTAAAAAAAAATGAAGAAACTGACTATGTAAAAATTTCTAGATTATAATTTTGTTGTTAGAAAATTAACTATAAAGTATATTTTTGTTAGATGTAGACAATTAACTAATTACCGTGTCCTTTGTAGTTGCAGAAATTATTTTTATGAACTTTAGCATCTTTGCTTTCAAACTCATGCAAGCTGCTGTTTTAACCTCCTACATCATCCCATGGATAAGTACATCTATACTCCTACAGAGAACACATATTAGGAGTCCTTGATCTACAACTTGACACATGGTACTTTATTCTGCAAATGAGTTATAGCACTCTGATGGCTCTTGAAATTTAATTTAGCATAAAAATAATTAGAAACATGGGTGTTTTTGTGTTTGAATATCTTGAACAATGATACTACCAAGCAATTTTTGCTTGATTTTATTTTTCTGAAAGAAAATATTAATAAGTGTAATAGAATCTGGGGAAAATGACTAGTACTAGAACTTTCTCTGGGGATGGACTGTTCCTTAAGGAATGACCTAAACGTCGCTTGATGGCTGAAGGGTGTAAATTACCCAGAGATAAGGAAACAAATAAGGAAATAGACTTGCTTTGTAATTGAAATTTTAAAAAATTTTAATATAGAAAAAGAACAGTATAAAGTGAACTAAACTGGTAAGAAATGAGTGACTAGTTTCATAGCATGGATCCTGAGCCTTGTAAAAAGTCTTTTAGGTGAGAGGTAACTTTTTAGAAAATTAATGTTCAAAGGAATTATAATTAACTTTTTTAAATTTTCAAATACATCATTTTAAAAAT
>JADRCD010243940.1:10612-25684 GCA_019843815.1 Montemys delectorum | reverse complement strand
TTGAGTTCTATAAGAGAACAGGCTGAGCAAGCCAGGAGAAGCAAGCCAGCAAGGAACATCTCTCCATGGCCTCTGCATCAGCTCCTGCTTCCTGACCTGCTTGAGTTCTAGTCCTGACTTCCTCTGGTGATCAACAGCCATGTAGAAGTAAGCTAAATAAACCCTTTCCTCCCCAACTTGCTTCTTGGTCATGATGTTTGTGCAGGAATAGAAACCCTGACTAAGACAGGGGGCAAGTATTCAAAGATGTGTATCCATTGAAGCCAATCTCATTTGAACTAGTAAAATCATTAATAATAATGATGGTTTTTGAGGCTATATTCTAAACAAGCATTACGCAAAGCACTTAAGACATCTGATTCAATTTGAGGCCTGCTTTGCAGAAGAAAATTTTATGCCTGTACTATATTCTAGCCAAATGCTTATGGTTGTGGAGGTCATAGTCCTTAAGGTCAAATCTCATAATTTTATTTTACCATACAGGCATGCAGTCAAAAATGCTTTCTAAATGACCATGTTTGTGCTCATAAACTTGTGCTGGACTTAGAGTTAGAGAATTTTTCTCTGCAGTATATGGTAGTTAATGGTGAGATGGATAGTTGATCAACAGCAAAGAATAAGAAACTGAGTGATCAGCCCTAAGTGGAATACTTAACCCCACTACTAACAACAAAACATTATAAAAGATGAGACAGAAAAAATGTAGGAGCTAGAATGTATTAGTTATATTTCTACCATTGTAATAAAATGCCATGGTCAGGACAGCTTATAGAAGTTAAGTATTGGGATTCTGATTCCATAGGCTTAGGGTCCATAATGGTAGACAAGAATCATGTAGCAGCCACTGCTACTGAAAGTGGGAGTTGAAAGTTTAGAGCTCATAACTTAAACTGCAAGCACAAATTTGGAAGAGTACATTGGGAATTGTACTGGGCTCTTAAACTCCAGGACTTCACCCATAACTTATACAAATGATGCCACCATCTACAGACTAAGTAACTAAACATCTGAATCTTTGGAGGACATTCTCATTCAAACAACCTATGGAGGATGAGGAATACTACTGTGACATACTTTCTTCTGGGGGTGTCATGGTTTTGGAAACCATGCACTCACAAGTGGTTGTAATTTTCTGTACAAGACCTCAACAAGATCAAGCCAGAAAAAAAATTTAAATCCCAGCATAGATGGTGTAGATGGCCTCTAGACCCTAACTGAGGACTGGAGAGCTATTTTCAGTTAATAATTGCTTTGGGTAGGTAGATTGTTTTTAGAGGATGTGGCCTTTGGTAAGTTTCCTATGAGGCAGTGAATGTCATCCCTGTGCACACATGGCTATTACTCACTGAACTTAATTGGTTACAAAAAAAGGAGATATAAATTAGGGAGGGCTTATTGGGGAGAATATTGTGGGAATTAGAGGAGAAAAAATTTAGGATATATGAAGTATTATTATCTTTCCTTTGAAAGGACATGACCTTTAAAAGTTGAGGGTGGGGCATGAGGACATCATACTGTACTTTAGCAATGCAATAAATGTGAAAAAAGTGAGATAATTTAAATCTGAGATAAATTTCATTCTTTAAAAAATACAGTGTACTTTTCTTCTGGTTTTCAAGTAATGCTTTGGAAATTTTCTTACAAGCATCTTGGCCTTGTAAAAGGACATCTTGGGTTTTTCACCTTGAGATTTTGTTCAATAATTCTGTAGCCTTGAGCAAAGTTCATCACTGCCTTAGCCACATTTCCATCCTCTACAAATTAAATGTAAAACTGCTATGTCCTTAGTTTGCTATGGTTTTTCATTGTATTATGCACATAAAACACCTACTGCCAAAGAGATGTAAAAGAAAAATGCATTCTGTGCAGAACATAAGTTAACACTTTTCAGGATGACCTGTGGTGACCATTACAAGAAATGTGACTGTATGGGATGGAAGTCCTCTTTATGATGTTTCTAAATGACCCAGACTAAATCTACTTCTGCTATGCTTGGTCAGGGTAATTTGCCCTTGAGTTCATATGACCCTTCTGAATATTGTAAGTGAATTGAAATAAGAGTTTTAATGAGAAGGCAAAACTCTGTGGCACTGAAGTTGATAATGTAATATGTCTTAGCCTGGAGTAATAAGCAGACATAACAATCTAGGCTTATAGAGATAATTCCAGTATACATACAGTGTCTCAAAACACTATCAAACAATCATCATGATTGGAAAATTAATTTTGATGTAGTACTGTCAACTAATCTTTAGACATTATCATCTAATTGTTTCCTAAGAATCCTAAAAATTATTTACATTTATTTCAGTATAATAGATACATAACACACTGTTTATATATGAGATATATGATGTTCTATGTTTTGACATACATAGATAGGTAAAGGTATAAGTATAGATAGATATAGATACAGATAGATATAGACAAGTCTTTGAAGCCATCATCAAAATCAAGATAGTAAACGTGTATATCACACTTGAAATTCCTCATCCTGATTTATCTGCTGTTAAAGCTGTGTCCAAGCTGCCCCCAGCAAAGAAGCACTGTCCCCTCCAAAACCAATTGCTAGTCAACAGAAGTGCATGCTCATTGGTGTTACTACATTTTAGATATGCATGTAGATGTTTCCTTTTAATTTTTAACATTATAATGAGGTATATTCAAATAATAAGCTAGATTTATATTATGATAATTAACCTAAAATAACAAAACATGTTATATATAATCAGATCTAACATTTAAATATCTAACTATGATGTTTGCTAATATATTCATAGGTGACATAGCTTTGCAACCTTTGTTTTTTCGTGTAATTGCTGTTTGTTTTTATACCATTACATTATTGTCCTCTATATATGCCTGAGAAATAAATTAATCCCTTCAATTTTCTAAAGTGCTTGATGTAATATGTCTATATTTATTTAATTAAAAAGCTGTTAAACAATTTACCACTGAACCTTTCTGCATCTGTAGTTTACTTTGTGGGAAATTTTTACCTACAATTTCAATTTCACTCCATTTAAATTTCTTTTACAGTTCCATAGCTGTTCACCTTAACAATTTCTCTTTTTTAGCACATACTAATTTTGCAAAATAATAGGTTTCAGCGTCTCTAACTACTTCTCCATTAGTGCAATGTGTTACTGTTTGTCGAGGAATGTATTTCATTTGATATTGAATCTATCATCATAACTTTGGATATAGCATTTTATTGTCCTTTAGTAATGTCTTTTTTCTTGTCAGTCTTGCTGGAAATATATACATTTGATTGATATTTTTAAATGTCATATTTAATTTTTATTTTTCTCTTGTATTTCTTGTATTTTTTTTTTAAAAAAAATTTCAAACAGAAAACTCTCATTGTTTTTCCTTTGAATCTTCCTACATTTGGGTCATCAGACAATGCATTTATTCCATCCAGGAAGGATATTTCCTGACAGTTAATCTTTGCAGGAAACACTCTTGCAGATTTGTATTTATATGTCTCTGATTTGATTTCGATCTGATCAAATTAATAACCAAAACTAACCAGCACAGAGATTTTTTTAACAATATAGATATTTAGTAACATAAATCCTCAAGCTGCCATAAGAAATCCTTTAGTAGTGTATTATTACCTCTTCCAGCTAAAAATTATTTTTCTTTGATTTCTGTTTTTCCTATGTATTATTTGGATATGATTATTTTATTTACAAATAGGTGAAAACTTCTGAATAATCTTTTGTTCAAAAGTAAATTTCTTCCTGTATTCCAAAATTCTGGGCTAATAACCACTTATCAGAGAGTGCATACCATGTGTATTCTTTTGTGATTGGGTTACCTCACTCAAGATGATATTCTTCGGAATATAGGAAGGACAACCCACAAACTACAAGAAACTCAAGAAGAAGGAAAACCAAAATGTGGACATTTCATTCTTTCTTAAAAGGGAGAACAAAATACCCATGGAAGGAGTTGCAGAGACTAACTATGGAGCAGAGACTGAAGGAAGGACAAGCTAGCCTAATATAGCTATCTCCTGAGAGGCTCTGACAGTACCTAAATAACACAAATGTAGAGGCTCATAGCCATCCATTGAACTGAGTACAGGGTCCCCAATGAAGGAGTTAGAGAAAGGACCAAAGGAGATGAAGGGTTTGCAGCCCCTAGGATGAACAACAATATGAACTAACTAGTACCCTCAGAGCTTCCAGGGACTCAACCACCAACTAAGGACTATACATGGTGGGACTGATTGTTCTGGCAGCATGTGTATAGTAGAGGATTGCAAAGTCAATCATCAATGGAAGGAGAGGCCCTTGGCCCTGTGAAGGTTCTGTGCCCCAGTGTAGGGGAATTCCAGGGCCAATAAGTGGGAGAGGGTGGGGTGGCAGGCATGGGGAGGAGGGAGAAAACAGGGGTTTGTTCTTCTTGTTTGTTTTTGTTTGTTTGTTTTTTGGAGGGGAAACTGGGAAAGGAGAAATCACGTGACATGTTAGTAAAGAAAATATCTAATAAAAAAACAAAAAAAGTAAATTTCTAATCTAATAACATTTTAGTCAAAGAGGATTATTCTATGATTCTAATTATGCAAAATTTTATGATTAGAATATGCACTAAATAGACAAATAATTCATGAACATTTGAAAACAGTATGTATCCTGCTAATATCTTGGTAGACTTCTACTGAAGCCAACCAGTTGTGGTAAGTGTTGTTCGTATTGATTTTGTGCTTCCTGAATTTTTCAACACTTCAGTCATTACTCAGAATATAGTAGTAGGATCACTGTAAATCTTCCATGTACCCACCAGCTCTCTCTTTAGTTACATAAACATTTGTGGTTTTTACACCCCCTAACTAAATAAACCTTTTTATCATTAAGAAATGATCTTCTTTATCCTTAGTATACCCATTACTGTGCTCACAGAATTGTGCTCAGATCAAGTAAGATACAATTCTCTTGTGATATACTCCTCAGGATAAAAATTGTGTAATGAAAAAAAACATATTTCTCCTCACTCTTAGAATCATCATGCATTGTCCCCTGAAAAGCTACCCTAACATTTTTACTTTTCCATGAATGTCTTTCTATTAACCTTTCTGGATATTTCAAAATTCCAAGTTGGACCCACTTTCTTCTTCTTCACAGTTTATAACACTTTCTGCTGTATAGAACATGTGTACACATGATCTCTTGCCACCGTTCACTCTTGGTAGGCATGGTTTTCCCCACAATTGAGCTCCAGGCCCCTTCCTAGACTGACTCCCTTGTGGCACTTAAACTCTATGTACAAACATCTCACTAGCTACTTATGTAGAGAGAAATAGAAACAGACCCTACAACTTGAGCACAGTTCTATCAACTGCTTTCCCTATATAACTCCTATATCCCCAAATGAATAGCTGATTACTTTGCTGAGTCTTAATAAATTGCTTTGTATTCATGTGATTACTAAGAGAGGAACAAAAGAAGAGAAAGACAAATAGCCCATCATTGTGCTTGACAGATTTCATTCTGTTTGTTTTTTTTTTCTAGACAAGAGATAATAGCTCTTTTAAACTATTTTTTGTCAAGACAAACTGTTTGTGCCAAGATATATCATATGGACACAATTTTAAATGCATGGTAAACATATGGAGTATGGAAAACAAATATCCCCAGATGATGTTATTCTGACATTAAGACATAGTCAAACAATTAAAAGTTCCCAGAGAATGCAATAATTAAGTGATAAACATAAGCATTGGGTGGGAGAAATTAAAATTATATATATGAATGGTCACTATTCTTTAAGGGATCAGATGTTTCCCATAAAATAACTTGTCCCAGGGCTAAATTGGTATCTTTGTTGTTGAATTTTATATAGTGCAATTCTGAGTAAACCAAGGTTGAAATATGTGTTTAAACTTCCAATTAGATCACTTTGTAGAGATATTTAGATGCTCTCACACATTAAACATGCAATTTATAGTGCGAATAGAAACTTTTTTGCAGAACTCATCAGAGTTGGATAATACCATGTAAAGGGCCTAGAACATTAAGTTTCTTTTTGTTTTTAAAGTACGAATTTCAAAATACTTCATCTTAGGAAAAAATGGTTTCATTTCTTTCTTTCTTTTTTAATTGAAAATAGATTTGGTCTCCTTCTCTTTCTTTGTTGTATTTATGATCCAAATTAGCACTGAAGTAACAGAAGCTCTGAGAGACAATCCAGGTTAATATGCACTCATGAGCAGAGAAGCATTAATTGGGAAGAAAAAAATTGAGGAATAAAGAATATAGCAGAGAGCAACTATTCTATCTACCATGTTATATCAACCATGCTAGCGAATTACCCAGAAGAAAAAATTTCTTCAATAGCTACATTTATATTTTTAACATTTTATTTTAAAACATGTCTAGCATATAATAAACTTTTCTACTTACAATTTTTTAAGTAATTGTGCTTTTTTCTAAGACTATTACTATTCCACTGTATTAATATAGCAAACTATGTTCATGATTCATATAATGATGGATGTTTTAGAAATTTCCATGCTATTCTATTACAAAATATTCTGTTATAAAATTTTGCAGTCACAGATGTTCATACAAAAAAATACGTTTGTGTAGTATATAACTGGTCAGCAAAAATAGAGAAACACTAATAATCTTTTTTAAGGATTTATTTATTTATTTATTGTGTCTAAATGGGTATACATGCACCACATATATGCATGTTTCTGCTGCAGAGACTGGGAAAGTACATTCAATCTCCTGGACTGGAGTTACAAATGCATATGAGCTGCCGTATATGGGTGCTGGGAACTAAAACCGAGTCCTCTGTAAGAAATGATTTCTCCAGTTTCAAAGTCGTAACTGCTAGCCCATACAGAGTTCAAACCCATGACTTCGAATATCATGCTGCAACATACTAAGCTAATCACCCACATATGATATTTTCAATAAACCTATTAGTTATACACATACTAGTCTATTTTATAGCAGCAATTTTGAGAGAAATATTTTCATAATGTTGATAAGACCTTTGAAAGCTTCTCTAGCCTTGCAGTCTTTTAAAAATTTGCTCCACACTCAGGATGATATGCTCCAGATCCATCTATTTCCCTAAGAATTTTATAAATTCATTGTTTTTAATAGCTAAGTAGTACTCCATTGTGTAAATGTACCACATTTTCTGTATCCATTCCTCTGTTGAGAGACATCTGGGTTGTTTCCAGCTTCTGGCTATTATAAATAAGGCTGCTATGAACATAGTGGAACATGTGTCCTTATTACATGTTGGAGCATCTTCTGGGTATCACAAAAGAACACACATGGTATGCACTCACTGATAAGTGGATATTAGCTCAGAAGCTCTGGAATAACCAAATGCAATCCACAAACTACAAGAAAATCAAAAAGAAGGAAGACCAAAGTGTAGATCCTTCTATCCTTCTTAAAAGTGGGAACAAAATATCCATGGAAGGAGTTGAAGAGACAAAGTATGGAGTCGAGGCTGAAGGAAGGACAATCCAGAGATTGTTCCACCTGGGAATCCTTGCCATATTCAATCACCAAACCCAGAAGCTATTGTGGATGCCAGCAAGGGCTAGCTGACAGGAGCCTGATATAGCTGTCTCCTGAGAGGCTCAGACAGTGTCAGATTAATACAGAAGCAGAGGCTCACAGCCATCCATTGGACTGAGCACAGGGTCTCCAATGAAGGAGCTAGAGAAAGGACCCAAGGAGCTGAAGGGTTTGCATCTCCTTAGGACAAACAACAATATGAACTAACTAGTACCCTCAGAGCTCCCAGGGACTAAACCACCAACCAAAGAGTACACACGGTGGGACTATTGGCTCCAGCAGCATATGTAGTAGAGGATGGCCTAGTTGGTCATCAATTGGAGGAGAGTCCCTTGGTCCTGTGAAGGTTCTTTGCCCCAGTGTAGGGAAATGCCAGAGCCAGGAAGAGGAGAGGGTGGATTGGTGAGCAGAGGTAGAGGGGAGGGAACAGGGGTTTTTTTCCCCCTAGAGGGGAAACTTGGAAAGGAGATATCATTTGAAATGTAAATAAAGAAAATATCTAATAAAAAATAAATAATTCTCTTAAAAATATTTGCTCCACAAATGTTGCAAGAAATATTTTAAAAAATGATACAGCATGTTCCTAACCTAGTGCCAGCATCTCTCAGCCCTGAGCTTCCTGGCAGGCCAAGCACTGGCAGGCAATGGCTGGCTTGTTCTTTTATCATGTAGAATTCCACAATCTCTCCCCTGCAGCTCACTAGGTTCCCACTGGTGGGGTGTTACCAAACCAGTTCTGTGCTTCAAAACCCCCACAGCCTTTGTGGTCCACATCTGGCAAACCCATGCTTTGTCACTGAATCTTTCTCTCTTAAACCCAGATGAGCTGCTGCATGAAGGAAAATGCAACACAAAATTAGTTCAGAAACAATGGGTACTAAATTTCTGGGTGCAACAACTAAAACCTAATCTTGTAAGCCTTATTAAAATCTGATTCTTCTAGTGGCAAATTCTTGTAGATCCACCATGACACTGGAAACTCTAGCAGCTACATCTTAACTATATGCTATCCCAGATCCAAAAGGACCTAACTCTCTCCTGCTTCCTCTCTTCCTCAGTCCAACCTGGAGGTCCCACCTACTTGCCCAGTGATTGGCTTCTTTATTCATTAGGTGATGGGTTCATAAGAACATCACCAGACAAATCCATAACATACAGATAAGGCGCCTTCTGTTTTTCTCATAAGTTTCACTCATCAGTGTTTCTAAATTTTTTCTTTAGTGGAATCTCATTTTGTGTGAATGTTGAGGTACAGATAGTAGCTGATTTTTCATTGATATATTGAAGTTGTTGAATATAAAATAATTTTTATTCTGATCCAAAACTTATTTTCTATGATTATTGTTACTTTGATTTTTTTCTGTTATCTGTTTTCTGATGTGAATTTTATGCTGCATAATGTTAGAAATAGGCACATTAATCTGCTTGCCAAATCCTCAAGTGTCAAGAGCCATCTAGGAAAGGCAAAAACTAACAAGTAACTTTCTGGAGTTGGCCCATCATTTTGTATGGGTATGGTAGGTAAACTCTGAATTTCAAGGCCTTCAGAGATTTCATCTCAGGGTTGATTCATATTATTGTTACATCTTTCCTGTCATTACTAAATATTCCAATGATTGCTGGCTACTAACCTACTCTATTGGGCAGATTTTCTGCAGATCAACAAAGATATACACTCTTATATCAATGCTGTGTAGATAAATTGATGATTTAATAATTCCTCATAATGGTTCTATAGAATTCTTAAATTTATACAAGTAGTTTTGAGCCCTCAATAGTATGAAAGCTGCAATTAGGGCTCTGTGAACCTTCATGTGTCATGGGCTAATTGAACTAGGATAGAAAGCAAGCTTGGAAGAAATTTATGATGAGGGAAATCATTCCTTCTAAATTATCTGTGAAACTATTATCTTATAACTAAAGGTCATAAACTGGGAATAGATAATTTATTGTAGGTTTAAAGATTGAAGATAAAATATGGACTGCATTTATCTATATAAAACTTCAAAACTAATGAGGCACAAGGCAGATGACATGACTCTTGACAAAACTGTACTAACTTATGATATAAGAATTATTATTTTAAACTTTCAATGAAATTGTGGAGCTAGTGACATAATGAATGTTTAGTTAGATACTGGTCTTAATGGAAACACATGTAAACATTTTTGCTGTAACTTCTTATTCAATTTATTGACTTAAATTAATATCTTGAACTTGCTGTGAACTTTTCAAAAAAAAAATGCTTGGAATACCATGTGATCTATTCTCCTGAGAAAGTATAAGAACTAAGAACAATAACAATCAGCAGCAGCCTTTTCTTTTACCAAGAGACTTCCTTCATTGAACAATAAAATGGTAAGTGCTTTTATTCTCTGAGTAGTAAAGACTGGAACTTCTTGTTTAGCCAGAATGAGTGAATTTTTTTCTGCAAAGTCACTTTCTCAATAGAACTTGCTAAAGGGGATTTTTGTTTCATCCATCAATATATATGCATATTTCAGTATAAGAGTGTATATAAGTATGCACGAATACTTGTAGAATTGGTGAGTAAAAGTTTTTCATTATGTGAGCATGACTTTATTTTCCTGGCTTGCAAAGGGTTAATGAAACCCCTAGCCACTTACCAGATCAGTGAGACATTGCAAGGAAAGAATAAAGTGCCAAAGTAATCACTTCTTTATTTAATCCCCAACTGTTAAACAACAGGTGTTAATCCCTAAAAAGGGACAATTTCTGGCTCTAGAATAGCCCAGAGTTAAGATAACATTATTGATATTAAGCAGCTTTTACTATTGAAAAACCAAGTTTACCCCAAGAAAACTACCAATGATATGCCCAAGTCTTGGCCTTCCAGAGAGAGAGCAGATGCTGATCTGGATCTTAGGACTCTGGGGCATTCAAAGATGCTGGGAACAGCCTGTAGTTCTCCAGACCTCCATTGCACAGCCACCTATCTTCCTGACTACCCCCACCTACCTCTTGTCCCCAAGGGCACATCCAACTTCAGAGAGACTTGCATTACTCCCTGAGTTTCATTGTCCAGTCTAAGGATACCCACCAGAGGCCTCCTAGAACAGAAACATAAAGGTTAAATCTCCCTTCCAATACCTTTTAAATCAGGAACACTCATGGACAACCAGATGACTAAAAGCCAGCATACAAACACAATGGTGGGTTGTGGAGGGAAAACCAAGAAGGGGGATATTATTTGGAATGTAAGTGAATAAAATTATTAATAAAAAATAATCAATAAAAGTCAACTTAATATGACACCTTCCAAGCAAAGCTATTCTATACTGCAAGCCATGGGTATCCTAAGAAAACTGAAGCACAAGAAAATTAATTTAAATCCAAGATTATAAACATGATGAGGCTATTAAAGAGGAAATGAATAAATCCCTTGAAGAAATACAGGAATATACAATTAAACAGGTAGAGGTCTTTAAAGATGAAACAAATAAATCCCTTAAAAATATAGGAAAATATAATTAAATAGGAAAAGAAAATAAATGAACTGCATATGGTGTGAAAATGGCAATAGAAGAAATAAAGAAGACACAAATTGATGGAATGCTGGAGATGGAAAACTTAAAAAAAAAGAGAGAGAGAGAACAGGAACAACAGATGCAAGCATCACCAACAGAATATAAGAGATGGTAGTGCAGGTTCAACTGGGGGATCAGCACATTGAAGCATGCAAATCGATCCATTCTTATCTTGTTATACAAAGTTCAAGTGGATCAAGGACTTTCACATAAAACCAGATACACTGAAACTAATAGAAGAGAAAGTGGGAAAGAGCCTAGAATATATGGGCACAGGAGAAAAATTCCTGAACAGAACACCAATGGCTCATGCTCTAAGATCAAGAATCAACAAATGAGACCTCATAAAATTGCAAAGCTTCTGTAAGGCAAAAGATACTGTCAACAGGACAAAACGGCAACCAACAAATTGGGAAAAGACCTTTACCAATCCTACATCTGATAGCGGGCTAATATCCAATATATGCAGAGAACTCAAGAAGGTTCTACAGAGAATCAAATAACCTTATTTTTAAAAAGGGAGTACATAGCTAAACAGAGAATTCTCAACTGAAGAAACTCGAAGGGCTCAGAAGCACCTAAAGAAATGTTCAACATCCTTAGTCATCAGGGAAATGCAAATCAAAAGAACCATGAGATTCCACCATACACTAGTTAGAATGGCTAAGATGAAATACTCAGGTGACAGTAGATGCTGGCAAGGATGTGGAGAAAGGAACACTCCTCCATTTTTGGCGGGATTGCAAGCTGGTACAACCACTCTGTAAATCAGTCTCCCCGCTATACCACTCCTGGGCATATACCCAAAAGCTGCTTCAAAGTATAACAAGGACACATGCTCCACTACATTTATAGCAGAATTATTTATAATAGCCAAAGCTGGAAAAAAAAACAGATGTCATTCAACGGAGGAATGGATACAAAAAATGTGGTACATTTACACAATGGAGTACTACTCAGCTATTAAGAACAATGAAATCATGAAATTATTAGGCAAGTGGATGGAACTAGAAAGTATCATCCCGAGTGAGATAACCTAGTCACAAAAGAACATATATGATATGAACTCACTGAAAAGTAGATATTAGCCCCAAAGCTCAGAACATTCAAGATACAATTCAGGGACCACATGAAGCTCAAGAAGAAGGAAAACCAAAGTGTACATGCTTCAGTCCTTCTTAAAAGAAGAATCAAAATACTCAAGGAAGGAAATATGGAGACAAAGTGTGGAACAGAGACTGAAGGAAAGGCCACCAAGAGACTGACCTCCTATGCTCCCAGGGATCCATACCATATACAGACACCAAAACCAGACACTATTAAGTGCTTGCTGACAGGAGCCTGATATACCTGTCTTCTGAGAGGCTCTGCCAGAAACTGACAAATACAGAGGCAGTTGCTCATAGCCAACCATCCGACTCAGCAAGGGGATCCCAATTGAGCAGTTAAAAAAAGGACTGAAGAAGCTGAAGGGGTTGCAAACCCATAGGAAAAACAACAATATCAACCAACCAGAGCCCCAGACCTCCCTGGGACTAAACCACCAACCAAGGAGTACACATGGAGAGACCCATGGTTCTAGCTGAATATATAGCAGAGAATGGTCAATGGGAGGCAAAGCCCTTGGTGCTATGAAGGCTTGATGCCCCAGTGTAGGTAATGCCAGGGCAGGGAAGTGGGAGTGGGCACGTGGGTTGGGCAACACCCCTACAGAAACAAGGGAGGATGGGATAGGAGGTTTATGGACAGGAAACTTAGAAAGCGGAAAACATTTGACATATAAATTAAAAAATCCAATAAAAGAATAAAATATTTAAAAAAAATACAAGAGATGGAAGAGCAAATCTCAGGCATACAAGATATAATAGGAGAAATTGATACATCAGTCCAAGAAAATGTTCAATCTAAAAAATTACTGACAAAAACCATCCAGAAAATGTGGGATACCATGAAAAGATCTAAAGTAAGAGTTATAGGAATATAAGAATGCCTTAGTTAGAGTTTTATTGCTGTGAAAAAACACCACAACCAAGGCAAGTCTTTTAAGGGACAACATTTTCCTGGGGCTTGCTTATAAGTTCAGAGGTTCAATTCATTATTATCAAGGCAGGAACATGACAGCATCCAGTCAGACATGGGGCTAGAGGAGCTTAGAGTTCTGTATCTTCATTCAAAGGTAGACATGCCTACAGGCAGCTAGAAAGAGGGTCTTAAAGCCCACATCCACAATGACAAACTTAGTAAAACAAGGCTATGCTTACTTCATCAAGGACAGACCTACTAATAGTACCACTCCCTGGGCCAACCATATTCAAACTACCACAAGGAAGTTGAAGAGTCCCAGTTTCAAAGGTCAGAAAATATTTCAACAAAATCATAGAAGAAAACTTTCCCAACCTAAAAAAGAGATGTATATAAAATAATACAAGAAGCTTATAGAACATCAATTAGATTGGACCAGAAAAGTAAATTCTCCTACCATATAATAATCAAAACATTAAATCTACAGAACAAAGGGAGAATATTAAAAACTGCAAAGAAAGAGGTCAACAAACTTCTAAATGCAGACTTATCAGGATTACACCTAACTTCTCAACAGAGACTGTAAAAGCTAGAAGGGCCTGGACAGATGACTCAAAGCCTCTATAAAACCACAGATTCCAACCTAGGTTACTATTACCAGCAAAACTCTCAATCACCATAGATAAAGGAAATAAAATATTTCAAAATAAAAGCAAAGTCAAACAATATCTATCTAGAAATCCACAAATCTAGAATATACTAGAAGGAAAACTTCAATCCAAGGATACCTACACTGAAGAAAACAGAGGAAATAAATAATTCCATACCAGCAAAAACAAAACAAGTATACATACACAATACTACCACCACCATCATCATAATGAAGGCAAACACAAGATCCATCATTCTGCTGTATAGACATTACAGCAGAGTTAAGGGCAGGAAAAAAGACCAAGAAGGAATCTGGAGCAGCCATTCTAATAAAATAGCCTTTCAACTAAAATTAATCAAAAGTGATAGGAAAGGACACTTCATAGTCATCAAAGGAAAAAAATATAACAAATGGTATGTCAAATTTGAACATCTACGTTCCTAAAACAAAGGCACCCACATTTATAAAAGAAACATTGCTAAAGCTTAATAATACATCAAACCCTACACGTTAATGGTAGCAGACTTCAATATCCCACACTCACCAAAGTACAGTTATCTAGACATAAACTAAACAGAGAAATAATGAAACTAACTGATGTTATGAATCAAGTGGACTTAATAGATATCTAAAGACCATTTCACTCAAAAACAAAAGAATATATATTCTTCCCAGCACCTCATGGAAACTTCTCTAAAATTGATCATGTAATTAGTCACAAGACAAACCTCAACAGATACAAGAAAATTAAAATAGTGCCTTGGATTAAAAGTGGACTTCAACAACAGAAAATCTATACACTCATGTAAACTGAACAGCATTCTGCTCAATGATCTCTGGGTCAACGAAGAAATAAGGAAAGAAATTAAAGACTTTGCAGAACTCAATGAAAAACAAAGGCAAAACATACCCAAAGTTATGGAAAACAATGAAAGTAGTGTTAACAGTAAAGTTCATAGCACTACATGCCTCCATTAAAAAAATAAATGAATAAAAAGTTCTCATACAAGCAATCTAAAAGTATACCTGAAAGCTCTAGAAAAGAAAGAAAGGGAAGAATAGGAGGAGGAGAAGGAGAGAAGGAGAATAAGAGGAAAAAGGAAAAGGAGAGAAAGAAGGAAGATTGAAGAGGAGGAAGAAGAGGAAGAGGAAGGAGGAGGAGGAGGAGGAGAGGAAAAGGAAGAGGAAGAAGAAGAAGGAGGAGGAGGAGGAGGAGGAGAAGGAGAAGGAGGAGAAGAAAGAGAAGAAGGAGAAGAAGAAGAAGAAGAAGAAGAAGAAGAAGAAGAAGAAGAAGAAG
>JADRCD010243939.1:10613-25646 GCA_019843815.1 Montemys delectorum | reverse complement strand
TTGAGTTCTATAAGAGAACAGGCTGAGCAAGCCAGGAGAAGCAAGCCAGCAAGGAACATCTCTCCATGGCCTCTGCATCAGCTCCTGCTTCCTGACCTGCTTGAGTTCTAGTCCTGACTTCCTCTGGTAATCAACAGCCATGCAGAAGTGTAAGCTAAATAAACCCTTTCCTCCCCAACTTGCTTCTTGGTCATGATGTTTGTGCAGGAATAGAATCCCTGACTAAGACAGGGGGCAAGTATTCAAAGATGTGTATCCATTGGAGCCAATCTCATTTGAACTACTAAAATCATTAATAATAATGATGGTTTTTGAGGCTATATTCTAAACAAGCATGACGCAAAGCACTTAAGACATCTGATTCAATTTGAGGCCTGCTTCGCAGAAGAAAATTTTATGCCTGTACTATATTCTAGCCAAATGCTTATGGTTGTGGAGGCCATAGTCCTTAAGGTCAAATCTCATAATTTTATTTTACCATACAGGCATGCAGTCAAAAATGCTTTCTAAATGACCATCTTTGTGCTCATAAACTTGTGCTGGACTTAGAGTTAGAGAATTTTTCTCTGCAGTATATGGTAGTTAATGGTGAGATGGATAGTTGATCAACAGCAAAGAATAAGAAACTGAGTGGTCAGCCCTAAGTGGAATACTTAACCCCACTACTAACAACAAAACATTATAAAAGATGAGACAGAAAAAATGTAGGAGCTAGAATGTATTAGTTATATTTCTACCATTGTAATAAAATGCCATGGTCAGGACAGCTTATAGAAGTTAAGTATTGGGATTCTGATTACATAGGCTTAGGGTCCATAATGGTAGACAAGAATCATGTAGCAGCCACTGCTACTGAAAGTGGGAGTTGAAAGTTTAGAGCTCATAACTTAAACTGCAAGCACAAATTTGGAAGAGTACATTGGGAATTGTACTGGGCTCTTAAACTCCAGGACTTCACCCATAACTTATACAAATGATGCCACCATCTACAGACTAAGTAACTAAACATCTGAATCTTTGGAGGACATTCTCATTCAAACAACCTATGGAGGATGAGGAATACTACTGTGACATACTTTCTTCTGGGGGTGTCATGGTTTTGGAAACCATGCACTCACAAGTGGTTGTAATTTTCTGTACAAGACCTCAACAAGATCAAGCCAGAAAAAAAATTTAAATCCCAGCATAGATGGTGTAGATGGCCTCTAGACCCTAATTGAGGACTGGAGAGCTATTTTCAGTTAATAATTGCTTTGAGTAGGTAGATTGTTTTTAGAGGATGTGGCCTTTGGTAAGTTTCCTATGAGGCAGTGAATGTCATCCCTGTGCACACACGGCTATTACTCACTGAACTTAATTGATTACAAAAAAAGGAGATATAAATTAGGGAGGGCATATTGGGGAGAATATTGTGGGAATTAGAGGAGAAAAAATTTAGGATATATGAAGTATTATTATCTTTCCTTTGAAAGGACATGACCTTTAAAAGTTGAGGGTGGGGCATGAGGACATCATACTGTACTTTAGCAATGCAATAAATGTGAAAAAAGTGAGATAATTTAAATCTGAGATAAATTTCATTCTTTAAAAAATACAGTGTACTTTTCTTCTGGTTTTCAAGTAATGCTTTGGAAATTTTCTTACAAGCATCTTGGCCTTGTAAAAGGACATCTTGGGTTTTTCACCTTGAGATTTTGTTCAATAATTCTGTAGCCTTGAGCAAAGTTCATCACTGCCTTAGCCACATTTCCATCCTCTACAAATTAAATGTAAAACTGCTATGTCCTTAGTTTGCTATGGTTTTTCATTGTATTATGCACATAAAACACCTACTGCCAAAGAGATGTAAAAGAAAAATGCATTCTGTGCAGAACATAAGTTAACATTTTTCAGGATGACCTGTGTTGACCATTACAAGAAATGTGACTGTATGGGATGGAAGTCCTCTTTATGATGTTTCTAAATGACCCAGACTAAATCTACTTCTGCTATGCTTGGTCAGGGTAATTTGCCCTTGAGTTCATATGACCCTTCTGAGTATTGTAAGTGAATTGAAGTAAGAGTTTTAATGAGAAGGCAAAACTCTGTGGCACTGAAGTTGATAATGTAATATGTCTTAGCCTGGAATAATAAGCAGACATAATAATCTAGGCTTATAGAGATAATTCCAGTATACATACAATGTCTCAAAACACTATCAAACAATCATCATGATTGGAAAATTAATTTTGATGTAGTACTGTCAACTAATCTTTAGATATTATCATCTAATTGTTTCCTAAGAATCCTAAAAATTATTTACATTTATTTCAGTATAATAGATACATAACACACTGTTTATATATGAGATATATGATGTTCTATGTTTTGACATACATAGATAGGTAAAGGTATAAGTATAGATAGATATAGATACAGATAGATATAGACAAGTCTTTGAAGCCATCATCAAAATCAAGATAGTAAACGTGTATATCACACTTGAAATTCCTCATCCTGATTTATCTGCTGTTAAAGCTGTGTCCAAGCTGCCCCCAGCAAAGAAGCACTGTCCCCTCCAAAACCAATTGCTAGTCAACAGAAGTGCATGCTCATTGGTGTTACTACATTTTAGATATGCATGTAGATGTTTCCTTTTAATTTTTAACATTATAATGAGGTATATTCAAATAATAAGCTAGATTTATATTATGATAATTAACCTAAAATAACAAAACATGTTATATATAATCAGATCTAACATTTAAATATCTAACTATGATGTTTGCTCATATATTCATAGGTGACATAGCTTTGCAACCTTTGTTTTTTCGTGTAATTGCTGTTTGTTTTTATACCATTACATTATTGTCCTCTATATATGCCTGAGAAATAAATTAATCCCTTCAATTTTCTAAAGTGCTTGATGTAATATGTCTATATTTATTTAATTAAAAAGCTGTTAAACAATTTACCACTGAACCTTTCTGCATCTGTAGTTTACTTTGTGGGAAATTTTTACCTACAATTTCAATTTCACTCCATTTAAATTTCTTTTACAGTTCCATAGCTGTTCACCTTAACAATTTCTCTTTTTTAGCACATACTAATTTTGCAAAATAATAGGTTTCAGCGTCTCTAACTACTTCTCCATTAGTGCAATGTGTTACTGTTTGTCGAGGAATGTATTTCATTTGATATTGAATCTATCATCATAACTTTGGATATAGCATTTTATTGTCCTTTAGTAATGTCTTTTTTTCTTGTCAGTCTTGCTGGAAATATATACAGTTGATTGATATTTTTAAATGTCATATTTAATTTTTATTTTTCTCTTGTATTTCTTGTATTTTTTTTTTAAAAAAAATTTCAAACAGAAAACTCTCATTGTTTTTCCTTTGAATCTTCCTACATTTGGGTCATCAGACAATGCATTTATTCCATCCAGGAAGGATATTTCCTGACAGTTAATCTTTGCAGGAAACACTCTTGCAGATTTGTATTTATATGTCTCTGATTTGATTTCGATCTGATCAAATTAATAACCAAAACTAACCAGCACAGAGATTTTTTTAACAATATAGATATTTAGTAACATAAATCCTCAAGCTGCCATAAGAAATCCTTTAGTAGTGTATTATTACCTCTTCCAGCTAAAAATTATTTTTCTTTGATTTCTGTTTTTCCTATGTATTATTTGGATATGATTATTTTATTTACAAATCAGTGACTTCTGGGCTAATAACCACTTATCAGAGAGTGCATACCATGTGTATTCTTTTGTGATTGGGTTACCTCACTCAGGATGATATTCTTCGGAATATAGGAAGGACAACCCACAAACTACAAGAAACTCAAGAAGAAGGAAGACCAAAATGTGGACATTTCATTCTTTCTTAAAAGGGAGAACAAAATACACATGGAAGGAGTTGCAGAGACTAACTATGGAGCAGAGACTGAAGGAAGGACAAGCTAGCCTAATATAGCTATCTCCTGAGAGGCTCTGACAGTACCTAAATAACACAAATGTAGAGGCTCACAGCCATCCATTGAACTGAGTACAGGGTCCCCAATGAAGGAGTTAGAGAAAGGACCAAAGGAGATGAAGGGTTTGCAGCCCCTAGGATGAACAACAATATGAACTAACTAGTACCCTCAGAGCTTCCAGGGACTCAACCACCAACTAAGGACTATACATGGTGGGACTGATTGTTCTGGCATCATGTGTATAGTAGAGGATTGCAAAGTCAATCATCAATGGAAGGAGAGGCCCTTGGCCATGTGAAGGTTCTGTGCCCCAGTGTAGGGGAATTCCAGGGCCAATAAGTGGGAGAGGGTGGGGTGGCAGGCATGGGGAGGAGGGAGAAAACAGGGGTTTGTTCTTCTTGTTTGTTTTTGTTTGTTTGTTTGTTTTTTGGAGGGGAAACTGGGAAAGGAGAAATCACGTGACATGTTAATAAAGAAAATATCTAATAAAAAAACAAAAAAAGTAAATTTCTAATCTAATAACATTTTAGTCAAAGAGGATTATTCTATGATTCTAATTATGCAAAATTTTATGATTAGAATATGCACTAAATAGACAAATAATTCATGAACATTTGAAAACAGTATGTATCCTGCTAATATCTTGGTAGACTTCTACTGAAGCCAACCAGTTGTGGTAAGTGTTGTTCGTATTGATTTTGTGCTTCCTGAATTTTTCAACACTTCAGTCATTACTCAGAATATAGTAGTAGGATCACTGTAAATCTTCCATGTACCCACCAGCTCTCTCTTTAGTTACATAAACATTTGTGGTTTTTACACCCCCTAACTAAATAAACCTTTTTATCATTAAGAAATGATCTTCTTTATCCTTAGTATACCCATTACTGTGCTCACAGAATTGTGCTCAGATCAAGTAAGATACAATTCTCTTGTGATATACTCCTCAGGATAAAAATTGTGTAATGAAAAAAAACATATTTCTCCTCACTCTTAGAATCATCATGCACTGTCCCCTGAAAAGCTACCCTAACATTTTTACTTTTCCATGAATGTCTTTCTATTAACCTTTCTGGATATTTCAAAATTCCAAGTTGAGCCCACTTTCTTCTTCTTCACAGTTTATAACACTTTCTGCTGTATAGAACATGTGTACACATGATCTCTTGCCACCGTTCACTCTTGGTAGGCATGGTTTTCCCCACAATTGAGCTCCAGGCCCCTTCCTAGACTAACTCCCTTGTGGCACTTAAACTCTATGTACAAACATCTCACTAGCTACTTATGTAGAGAGAAATAGAAACAGACCCTACAACTTGAGCACAGTTCTATCAACTGCTTTCCCTATATAGCTCCTATATCCCCAAATGAATAGCTGATTACTTTGCTGAGTCTTAATAAATTGCTTTGTATTCATGTGATTACTAAGAGAGGAACAAAAGAAGAGAAAGACAAATAGCCCATCATTGTGCTTGACAGATTTCATTCTGTTTGTTTTTTTTTTTTTTCTAGACAAGAGATAATAGCTCTTTTAAACTATTTTTTGTCAAGACAAACTGTTTGTGCCAAGATATATCATATGGACACAATTTTAAATGCATGGTAAACATATGGAGTATGGAAAACAAATATCCCCAGATGATGTTATTCTGACATTAAGACATAGTCAAACAATGAGAAGTTCCCAGAGAATGCAATAATTAAGTGATAAACATAAGTATTGGGTGGGAGAAATTAAAATTATATATATGAATGGTCACTATTCTTTAAGGGATCAGATGTTTCCCATAAAATAACTTGTCCCAGGGCTAAATTGGTATCTTTGTTGTTGAATTTTATATAGTGCAATTCTGAGTAAACCAAGGTTGAAATATGTGTTTAAACTTCCAATTAGATCACTTTGTAGAGATATTTAGATGCTCTCACACATTAAACATGCAATTTATAGTGCGAATAGAAACTTTTTTGCAGAACTCATCAGAGTTGGATAATACCATGTAAAGGGCCTAGAACATTAAGTTTCTTTTTGTTTTTAAAGTACGAATTTCAAAATACTTCATCTTAGGAAAAAATGGTTTCATTTCTTTCTTTCTTTTTTAATTGAAAATAGATTTGGTCTCCTTCTCTTTCTTTGTTGTATTTATGATCCAAATTAGCACTGAAGCAACAGAAGCTCTGAGAGACAATCCAGGTTAATATGCACTCATGAGCAGAGAAGCATTAATTGGGAAGAAAAAAATTGAGGAATAAAGAATATAGCAGAGAGCAACTATTCTATCTACCATGTTATATCAACCATGCTAGCGAATTACCCAGAAGAAAAAATTTCTTCAATAGCTACATTTATATTTTTAACATTTTATTTTAAAACATGTCTAGCATATAATAAACTTTTCTACTTACAATTTTTTAAGTAATTGTGCTTTTTTCTAAGACTATTACTATTCCACTGTATTAATATAGCAAAATATGTTCATGATTCATATAATGATGGATGTTTTAGAAATTTCCATGCTATTCTATTACAAAATATTCTGTTATAAAATTTTGCAGTCACAGATGTTCATACAAAAAAATACGTTTGTGTAGTATATAACTGGTCAGCAAAAATAGAGAAACACTAATAATCTTTTTTAAGGATTTATTTATTTATTTATTGTGTCTAAATGGGTATACATGCACCACATATATGCATGTTTCTGCTGCAGAGACTGGGAAAGTACATTGAATCTCCTGGACTGGAGTTACAAATGCATATGAGCTGCCGTATATGGGTGCTGGGAACTAAAACCGAGTCCTCTGTAAGAAATGATTTCTCCAGTTTCAAAGTCGTAACTGCTAGCCCATACAGAGTTCAAACCCATGACTTCGAATATCATGCTGCAACATACTAAGCTAATCACCCACATATGATATTTTCAATAAACCTATTAGTTATACACATACTAGTCTATTTTATAGCAGCAATTTTGAGAGAAATATTTTCATAATGTTGATAAGACCTTTGAAAGCTTCTCTAGCCTTGCAGTCTTTTAAAAATTTGCTCCACACTCAGGATGATATGCTCCAGATCCATCTATTTCCCTAAGAATTTTATAAATTCATTGTTTTTAATAGCTAAGTAGTACTCCATTGTGTAAATGTACCACATTTTCTGTATCCATTCCTCTGTTGAGAGACATCTGGGTTCTTTCCAGCTTCTGGCTATTATAAATAAGGCTGCTATGAACATAGTGGAACATGTGTCCTTATTACATGTTGGAGCATCTTCTGGGTATCACAAAAGAACACACATGGTATGCACTCACTGATAAGTGGATATTAGCTCAGAAGCTCTGGAATAACCAAATACAATCCACAAACTACAAGAAAATCAAAAAGAAGGAAGACCAAAGTGTAGATCCTTCTATCCTTCTTAAAAGTGGGAACAAAATATCCATGGAAGGAGTTGAAGAGACAAAGTATGGAGTCGAGGCTGAAGGAAGGACAATCCAGAGATTGTTCCACCTGGGAATCCTTGCCATATTCAATCACCAAACCCAGAAGCTATTGTGGATGCCAGCAAGGGCTAGCTGACAGGAGCCTGATATAGCTGTCTCCTGAGAGGCTCAGACAGTGTCAGATTAATACAGAAGCAGAGGCTCACAGCCATCCATTGGACTGAGCACAGGGTCTCCAATGAAGGAGCTAGAGAAAGGACCCAAGGAGCTGAAGGGTTTGCATCTCCTTAGGACAAACAACAATATGAACTAACTAGTACCCTCAGAGCTCCCAGGGACTAAACCACCAACCAAAGAGTACACACGGTGGGACTATTGGCTCCAGCAGCATATGTAGTAGAGGATGGCCTAGTTGGTCATCAATTGGAGGAGAGTCCCTTGGTCCTGTGAAGGTTCTTTGCCCCAGTGTAGGGAAATGCCAGAGCCAGGAAGAGGAGAGGGTGGATTGGTGAGCAGAGGTAGAGGGGAGGGAACAGGGTTTTTTTTTTCCCCCTAGAGGGGAAACTTGGAAAGGAGATATCATTTGAAATGTAAATAAAGAAAATATCTAATAAAAAATAAATAATTCTCTTAAAAATATTTGCTCCACAAATGTTGCAAGAAATATTTTAAAAAATGATACAGCATGTTCCTAACCTAGTGCCAGCATCTCTCAGCCCTGAGCTTCCTGGCAGGCCAAGCACTGGCAGGCAATGGCTGGCTTGTTCTTTTATCATGTAGAATTCCACAATCTCTCCCCTGCAGCTCACTAGGTTCCCACTGGTGGGGTGTTACCAAACCAGTTCTGTGCTTCAAAACCCCCACAGCCTTTGTGGTCCACATCTGGCAAACCCATGCTTTGTCACTGAATCTTTCTCTCTTAAACCCAGATGAGCTGCTGCATGAAGGAAAATGCAACACAAAATTAGTTCAGAAACAATGGGTACTAAATTTCTGGGTGCAACAACTAAAACCTAATCTTGTAAGCCTTATTAAAATCTGATTCTTCTAGTGGCAAATTCTTGTAGATCCACCATGACACTGGAAACTCTAGCAGCTACATCTTAACTATATGCTATCCCAGATCCAAAAGGACCTAACTCTCTCCTGCTTCCTCTCTTCCTCAGTCCAACCTGGAGGTCCCACCTACTTGCCCAGTGATTGGCTTCTTTATTCATTAGGTGATGGGTTCATAAGAACATCACCAGACAAATCCATAACATACAGATAAGGCGGCTTCTGTTTTTCTCATAAGTTTCACTCATCAGTGTTTCTAAATTTTTTCTTTAGTGGAATCTCATTTTGTGTGAATGTTGAGGTACAGGTAGTAGCTGATTTTTCATTGATATATTGAAGTTGTTGAATATAAAATAATTTTTATTCTGATCCAAAACTTATTTTCTATGATTATTGTTACTTTGATTTTTTTCTGTTATCTGTTTTCTGATGTGAATTTTATGTTGCATAATGTTAGAAATAGGCACATTAATCTGCTTGCCAAATCCTCAAGTGTCAAGAGCCATCTAGGAAAGGCAAAAACTAACAAGTAACTTTCTGGAGTTGGCCCATCATTTTGTATGGGTATGGTAGGTAAACTCTGAATTTCAAGGCCTTCAGAGATTTCATCTCAGGGTTGATTCATATTATTGTTACATCTTTCCTGTCATTACTAAATATTCCAATGATTGCTGGCTACTAACCTACTCTATTGGGCAGATTTTCTGCATATCAACAAAGATATACACTCTTATATCAATGCTGTGTAGATAAATTGATGATTTAATAATTCCTCATAATGGTTCTATAGAATTCTTAAATTTATACAAGTAGTTTTGAGCCCTCAATAGTATGAAAGCTGCAATTAGGGCTCTGTGAACCTTCATGTGTCATGGGCTAATTGAACTAGGATAGAAAGCAAGCTTGGAAGAAATTTATGATGAGGGAAATCATTCCTTCTAAATTATCTGTGAAACTATTATCTTATAACTAAAGGTCATAAACTGGGAATAGATAATTTATTGTAGGTTTAAAGATTGAAGATAAAATATGGACTGCATTTATCTATATAAAACTTCAAAATTAATGAGGCACAAGGCAGATGACATGACTCTTGACAAAACTGTACTAACTTATGATATAAGAATTATTATTTTAAACTTTCAATGAAATTGTGGAGCTAGTGACATAATGAATGTTTAGTTAGATACTGGTCTTAATGGAAACACATGTAAACATTTTTGCTGTAACTTCTTATTCAATTTATTGACTTAAATTAATATCTTGAACTTGCTGTGAACTTTTCAAAAAAAAATGCTTGGAATACCATGTGATCTATTCTCCTGAGAAAGTATAAGAACTAAGAACAATAACAATCAGCAGCAGCCTTTTCTTTTACCAAGAGACTTCCTTCATTGAACAATAAAATGGTAAGTGCTTTTATTCTCTGAGTAGTAAAGACTGGAACTTCTTGTTTAGCCAGAATGAGTGAATTTTTTTCTGCAAAGTCACTTTCTCAATAGAACTTGCTAAAGGGGATTTTTGTTTCATCCATCAATATATATGCATATTTCAGTATAAGAGTGTATATAAGTATGCACGAATACTTGTAGAATTGGTGAGTAAAAGTTTTTCATTATGTGAGCATGACTTTATTTTCCTGGCTTGCAAAGGGTTAATGAAACCCCTAGCCACTTACCAGATCAGTGAGACATTGCAAGGAAAGAATAAAGTGCCAAAGTAATCACTTCTTTATTTAATCCCCAACTGTTAAACAACAGGTGTTAATCCCTAAAAAGGGACAATTTCTGGCTCTAGAATAGCCCAGAGTTAAGATAACATTATTGATATTAAGCAGCTTTTACTATTGAAAAACCAAGTTTACTCCAAGAAAACTACCAATGATATGCCCAAGTCTTGGCCTTCCAGAGAGGGAGCAGATGCTGATCTGGATCTTAGGACTCTGGGGCATTCAAAGATGCTGGGAACAGCCTGTAGTTCTCCAGACCTCCATTGCACAGCCACCTATCTTCCTGACTACCCCCACCTACCTCTTGTCCCCAAGGGCACATCCAACTTCAGAGAGACTTGCATTACTCCCTGAGTTTCATTGTCCAGTCTAAGGATACCCACCAGAGGCCTCCTAGAACAGAAACATAAAGGTTAAATCTCCCTTCCAATACCTTTTAAATCAGGAACACTCATGGACAACCAGATGACTAAAAGCCAGCATACAAACACAATGGTGGGTTGTGGAGGGAAAACCAAGAAGGGGGATATTATTTGGAATGTAAGTGAATAAAATTATTAATAAAAAATAATCAATAAAAGTCAACTTAATATGACACCTTCCAAGCAAAGCTATTCTATACTGCAAGCCATGGGTATCCTAAGAAAACTGAAGCACAAGAAAATTAATTTAAATCCAAGATTATAAACATGATGAGGCTATTAAAGAGGAAATGAATAAATCCCTTGAAGAAATACAGGAATATACAATTAAACAGGTAGAGGTCTTTAAAGATGAAACAAATAAATCCCTTAAAAATATAGGAAAATATAATTAAATAGGAAAAGAAAATAAATGAACTGCATATGGTGTGAAAATGGCAATAGAAGAAATAAAGAAGACACAAATTGATGGAATGCTGGAGATGGAAAACTTAAAAAAAAAGAGAGAGAGAGAACAGGAACAACAGATGCAAGCATCACCAACAGAATATAAGAGATGGTAGTGCAGGTTCAACTGGGGGATCAGCACATTGAAGCATGCAAATCGATCCATTCTTATCTTGTTATACAAAGTTCAAGTGGATCAAGGACTTTCACATAAAACCAGATACACTGAAACTAATAGAAGAGAAAGTGGGAAAGAGCCTAGAATATATGGGCACAGGAGAAAAATTCCTGAACAGAACACCAATGGCTCATGCTCTAAGATCAAGAATCAACAAATGGGACCTCATAAAATTGCAAAGCTTCTGTAAGGCAAAAGATACTGTCAATAGGACAAAACGGCAACCAACAAATTGGGAAAAGACCTTTACCAATCCTACATCTGATAGCGGGCTAATATCCAATATATGCAGAGAACTCAAGAAGGTTCTACAGAGAATCAAATAACCTTATTTTTAAAAAGGGAGTACATAGCTAAACAGAGAATTCTCAACTGAAGAAACTCGAAGGGCTCAGAAGCACCTAAAGAAATGTTCAACATCCTTAGTCATCAGGGAAATGCAAATCAAAAGAACCATGAGATTCCACCATACACTAGTTAGAATGGCTAAGATGAAATACTCAGGTGACAGTAGATGCTGGCAAGGATGTGGAGAAAGGAACACTCCTCCATTTTTGGTGGGATTGCAAGCTGGTACAACCACTCTGTAAATCAGTCTCCCCGCTATACCACTCCTGGGCATATACCCAAAAGCTGCTTCAAAGTATAACAAGGACACATGCTCCACTACATTTATAGCAGAATTATTTATAATAGCCAAAGCTGGAAAAAAAAAACAGATGTCATTCAACGGAGGAATGGATACAAAAAATGTGGTACATTTACACAATGGAGTACTACTCAGCTATTAAGAACAATGAAATCATGAAATTATTAGGCAAGTGGATGGAACTAGAAAGTATCATCCCGAGTGAGATAACCCAGTCACAAAAGAACATATATGATATGAACTCACTGAAAAGTAGATATTAGCCCCAAAGCTCAGAACATTCAAGATACAATTCAGGGACCACATGAAGCTCAAGAAGAAGGAAAACCAAAGTGTACATGCTTCAGTCCTTCTTAAAAGAAGAATCAAAATACTCAAGGAAGGAAATATGGAGACAAAGTGTGGAACAGAGACTGAAGGAAAGGCCACCAAGAGACTGACCTCCTATGCTCCCAGGGATCCATACCATATACAGACACCAAAACCAGACACTATTAAGTGCTTGCTGACAGGAGCCTGATATACCTGTCTTCTGAGAGGCTCTGCCAGAAACTGACAAATACAGAGGCAGTTGCTCATAGCCAACCATCCGACTCAGCAAGGGGATCCCAATTGAGCAGTTAAAAAAAGGACTGAAGAAGCTGAAGGGGTTGCAAACCCATAGGAAAAACAACAATATCAACCAACCAGAGCCCCAGACCTCCCTGGGACTAAACCACCAACCAAGGAGTACACATGGAGAGACCCATGGTTCCAGCTGAATATATAGCAGAGAATGGTCAATGGGAGGCAAAGCCCTTGGTGCTATGAAGGCTTGATGCCCCAGTGTAGGTAATGCCAGGGCAGGGAAGTGGGAGTGGGCACGTGGGTTGGGCAACACCCCTACAGAAACAAGGGAGGATGGGATAGGAGGTTTATGGACAGGAAACTTAGAAAGCGGAAAACATTTGACATATAAATTAAAAAATCCAATAAAAGAATAAAATATTTAAAAAAAATACAAGAGATGGAAGAGCAAATCTCAGGCATACAAGATATAATAGGAGAAATTGATACATCAGTCCAAGAAAATGTTCAATCTAAAAAATTACTGACAAAAACCATCCAGAAAATGTGGGATACCATGAAAAGATCTAAAGTAAGAGTTATAGGAATATAAGAATGCCTTAGTTAGAGTTTTATTGCTGTGAAAAAATACCACAACCAAGGCAAGTCTTTTAAGGGACAACATTTTCCTGGGGCTTGCTTATAAGTTCAGAGGTTCAATTCATTATTATCAAGGCAGGAACATGACAGCATCCAGTCAGACATGGGGCTAGAGGAGCTTAGAGTTCTGTATCTTCATTCAAAGGTAGACATGCCTACAGGCAGCTAGAAAGAGGGTCTTAAAGCCCACATCCACAATGACAAACTTAGTAAAACAAGGTTATGCTTACTTCATCAAGGACAGACCTACTAATAGTACCACTCCCTGGGCCAACCATATTCAAACTACCACAAGGAAGTTGAAGAGTCCCAGTTTCAAAGGTCAGAAAATATTTCAACAAAATCATAGAAGAAAACTTTCCCAACCTAAAAAAGAGATGTATATAAAATAATACAAGAAGCTTATAGAACATCAATTAGATTGGACCAGAAAAGTAAATTCTCCTACCATATAATCATCAAAACATTAAATCTACAGAACAAAGGGAGAATATTAAAAACTGCAAAGAAAGAGGTCAACAAACTTCTAAATGCAGACTTATCAGGATTACACCTAACTTCTCAACAGAGACTGTAAAAGCTAGAAGGGCCTGGACAGATGACTCAAAGCCTCTATAAAACCACAGATTCCAACCTAGGTTACTATTACCAGCAAAACTCTCAATCACCATAGATAAAGGAAATAAAATATTTCAAAATAAAAGCAAAGTCAAACAATATCTATCTAGAAATCCACAAATCTAGAATATACTAGAAGGAAAACTTCAATCCAAGGATACCTACACTGAAGAAAACAGAGGAAATAAATAATTCCATACCAGCAAAAACAAAACAAGTATACATACACAATACTACCACCACCATCATCATAATGAAGGCAAACACAAGATCCATCATTCTGCTGTATAGACATTACAGCAGAGTTAAGGGCAGGAAAAAAGACCAAGAAGGAATCTGGAGCAGCCATTCTAATAAAATAGCCTTTCAACTAAAATTAATCAAAAGTGATAGGAAAGGACACTTCATAGTCATCAAAGGAAAAAAATATAACAAATGGTATGTCAAATTTGAACATCTACGTTCCTAAAACAAAGGCACCCACATTTATAAAAGAAACATTGCTAAAGCTTAATAATACATCAAACCCTACACGTTAATGGTAGCAGACTTCAATATCCCACACTCACCAAAGTACAGTTATCTAGACATAAACTAAACAGAGAAATAATGAAACTAACTGATGTTATGAATCAAGTGGACTTAATAGATATCTAAAGACCATTTCACTCAAAAACAAAAGAATATATATTCTTCCCAGCACCTCATGGAAACTTCTCTAAAATTGATCATGTAATTAGTCACAAGACAAACCTCAACAGATACAAGAAAATTAAAATAGTGCCTTGGATTAAAAGTGGACTTCAACAACAGAAAATCTATACACTCATGTAAACTGAACAGCATTCTGCTCAATGATCTCTGGGTCAACGAAGAAATAAGGAAAGAAATTAAAGACTTTGCAGAACTCAATGAAAAACAAAGGCAAAACATACCCAAAGTTATGGAAAACAATGAAAGTAGTGTTAACAGTAAAGTTCATAGCACTACATGCCTCCATTAAAAAAATAAATGAATAAAAAGTTCTCATACAAGCAATCTAAAAGTATACCTGAAAGCTCTAGAAAAGAAAGAAAGGGAAGAATAGGAGGAGGAGAAGGCGAGAAGGAGAATAAGAGGAAAAAGGAAAAGGAGAGAAAGAAGGAAGATTGAAGAGGAGGAAGAAGAGGAAGAGGAAGGAGGAGGAGGAGGAGGAGAGGAAAAGGAAGAGGAAGAAGAAGAAGGAGGAGGAGGAGGAGGAGGAGAAGGAGAAGGAGGAGAAGAAAGAGAAGAAGGAGAAGAAGAAGAAGAAGAAGAAGAAGAAGAAGAAGAAGAAGAAGAAG